>JBAKBP010006603.1:0-108632 GCA_037953745.1 Lithodes maja
CTCTGACATATGACACAATTTTGAGCCTATTAGGGATACTTTAAAGCCATTGTTACCATCAGGGGTATTTAGAAACCTTTAGTAGTTACTTTAATAGTTACTTCAACCTCTGCAGTTGTCTTTGAGTTAGCTGTGGGCAGAAAACTAATTTTGGAGAGGTAATTATAAGAGTGAGAGAACTCTATTTTTTATTGCTAATCTGGCAAACTCTGTGTCATAAAAGTGTGAAAGGGTTAATTAAATGCTTCTGTTCGGTCACTGCTTAGAGTCGGCCACCCCCAGCAATGGGGTATGTGCCTGAGTATATACATATGAATGTAGTAACAGATAGGTGAAGAGCAAAGAGGGGCTGCATTGACCAGAGAGCCTCAGTGAGATTGTTGGTAGAGATCAGTATTTGTCTAAGAACAGAAAACTATGCAGCATTCATTGATTTGGAAAAGTGTAGGCCTACAAAGTAATTCTTGATTTTTTTTTTCTCCTGACCTTTCTTGGCAAGATCATATTGCCACTGTTGCTTAAGCAACTTCCTAGAAGTTAGGTGTGCTCAACCGTCTCTGTGGGTTCTCCACCCCAGCACAGCTTCTTGCTCTGTATAGGGGTACAGTGTGCCCATGTATTTATTTTGTCCATGTGTATTCAGAGAGTGGAGAGAGGGCATGGCGAGCAAGGGTTTAAGAGTCAATATTAACAAAACCAAGGTTATGCATTGTAGATTGAGACGAGGCAATGTGGAAAAGAGCGGTGCATACCCATGTGCAGTGTGTGGAAAGGGAGTGGGCGTTAACTCAATTCAATGTAGCATCTGTCGATGTTGGGTACACCATGGGAGTAAGCGCTGTAGTAGAATAAAGGGGCCCCTGCCGAAGGATAAGTCAGAAATAGAGAAATTTGAGTGCGTAGTGTGCAAAGGTGAGCTTGTGTTAAGTGATGATCCTGTGGCTGTGAATTTTGGAAATGAGTCTTTGGAGCTGGTGAAAGTTTTGTTACCAAGGAGATACCATCTCTGCCGGTGGTGGGGCCGAGGCTGCCACTATTGCTAGAATTAGATGTGGCTGGGGGAAGTTCAGAGAATTGATGCCAATCCTGACCATGAAAAGAATGCCTCTCCCCCTGAAGGGAAAGGTGTATACCTCATGTGTTAGAAGTGCAATGACGTATGCCTCAGAAACATGGGCCGTTAAAGTAGAGGATGTTAACAGAATGGAACGTAGTGAGATGAGAATGGTGAGATGGATGTGTGGGGCCAGGCTACAGGATAAAATAACAAATGTTGAGCTGAGGAGACGTTTAGGTATAAAGAGTATTAGCGAGGTGATGCGTACAAGTAGACTGGGATGGTATGGACATGTGGAGAGAATGGATGAACAAAATTGGGTGAAAAAGTACAGGTCTGTGGTTGTGGAGGGAGCTGCACCAAGGGGTGGACCGAGGAAGGCCTGGGATCGGACTATATGCGCCAATCTCAAATCCAAGAACTTGACAAGTGAAGCAGCCCTTAACAGGGTTGCCTGGAATGCCGCCATTAGGACAAGAAACTCAAACTGCACTTATGTGTGGAACACTCAGTCTTAAAATTTTATGTATGTATGTGTATGTATGAAGGAGAAGCGGGAAAGCCGCTGGGAGCTCAGGCATAGTTGTTGAGATGCTAAAGGCAGCTGGAGATATTGGGCTAAAATTGATCAAGAGCTGATTAATCAGGGAACAATGAGGGTATTTTATTAGCGTTTTCGGTGGGCTTTGTGCTAATGCACTGATACTAGGTACAGCACAAATTCCATCCCAATAATATCTTCCCATTGATACATCGGGATTTGAACCCGGGACCTTTGGATTACCAGGCCAGTGGCAAGACCACTCCGCCACACCTCCCCTCTGCATATACTGCATTTTATCTGAAATACAATACATATAAAGAATATTGTGTGAATTATGGCGCCCCTCATGTATATCAGCCCCCCCCCCCCACCCCCCTTAAGCCTGAGCCTGGATCCGCCACTGATAGGTAGAGGATGCCAAACCTTACTCTGGATAGGACCAGCCCTCACCCATGCAAGGTTGAACCCACTGAACTAAAAATATATACAGTAGTTCGAAGTTCAGATTATCAGTGGGTTTAACCAGCTTGAACCTCCCGCTCAGTTAAAACACAAAAAATGACCTGCTTAGGATGTAACTGAAAACGCCATAGGGGTGACTTATTTAGACTTCTCTGGCATGACCATGGCTGAGGTGAATCTCGAGATCTTATTGATGATAGTCAACAGAAACCTTAGCCACATTAAAAGCCTATTATCACATAATGGCTGGTACACAAGATCAGTCAGTGTGTGTTCGCCCATAATTTATTTTTTATATATTATATGTCGTAAGTCTGGCAGGAAATTTCGTCGCCAGATTAATTCACCACATACGGAATTATATGACAAACTGAAGTCGAGTAACGTTAGGCTTTACATCCAATTCTAGATCATGATAGGTTTTACACGATTTAATATCTTAATTTAGGATAGAATGTAAAATTGCAAATGAAGAACGAAATATCACGAGAACCCGAACAATCTTTAAAAGGAGAAAATATATGCTTCCTCTATTAAAACAATCTACAGATCCCAATTATAAGTACAGTAGGAATGTATATACACATGTGCATAATATAATTGTTCCAATGTTGAAGAAATTAGGTTATTGTAATATTTCCCGGTACGACAGTTTGGTTCACAACATTTGGATCTGCGGCAGCAGAGCGGAAAAGCGAGAGTAAAAGCCGATAAGGATGTAGTAGATGAGCTGAAGGCAAGAGGCGGTGAGGTCAGTAGAGAATGGTATGACTTCCTAAGGGGAGAGCAAGAGAGTGAAAGAGTGAATGTGGAAGTGATAATGGTGAACGGAAGAAAGGTGAGAGGGAAACCGGAGAAAGCTAGGGCAGTAAAAGAATTCTGGGAAAACATAGGGGGTGTGAATGAGGTGGAGGATAGGGGCGAACCCAACCTGATAATAGATAGATAGATACCAGTAGATGAAAATATGGATTACGAGATCAGTAGGGAAGAGATAATGAAATGTGTCAAGAAACTGAAGACTGGTAAAGCCGCAGGAAATGACGAGATCCCATATGAATTCTACAAAGAGGGTGGGAATGGAGTAATTGAAGGCATGTATGGACTTTTTAAGAAAGTGTGGTCAGGAGAGAGGGTACCGTATAAATGGAACGAGAGCCGGGTGACCCTCCTGCACAAAGGGGGTCACAAGAGTAAGAAAGAGCTGAAAATCTACCGACCAATAACGCTAACGGACACAATTTCCAAGGTGTTCTGTGGGGTGCTGAATGAAAGGCTGAAAGGGATCTTTGAAAGGAACAGAGTGATGGGAGAAGAACAGAATGGGTTTCGAGTGGACAGAAGAGGGGAAGATAACATGTTCGTAGTGAGAGAAGTGATAGAGAATACGAAAAAGTCCGGACGGAAGGGATACTTCGCCTTCCTAGACATAGAGAAAGCATATGACAGAGTGAACAGGTACAAGTTGTGTAGGCTGCTTGAAACAGTAGGTGTGAGTGAAAAGATAATAAATATCATAAGAAGTATGTATGAGAATACCAGGGCTAGATACAGTATGGGGGATATAGAGACAGACTGGGTCGAAAACAAGCGGGGAGTTAGACAGGGCTGTGGGCTATCCCCCCTCCTGTTTGGGATGTATTTACCTAATTGTATTTACCTAATTGTAGTTTACAGGAGTTGAGCTAAGCTCGTGTTGTCCCGTCTTTCAGTCTACTTTTTATCCAATTTTTTCTTGAAAATATGGATGTTCCTTGCCCCTACCACCTCCTCCTCCAGCCCATTCCATTTGTCAATACATCTATAGGGGAAGCTAAACTTCCTGATATCGTTCTTGCAGGTAGGTCTTTTTACTTTGTAGCTGTGGCCTCTAGTTATTCCTGTATCCATAATTAATATATCCTCCCTATCCAGCCTCTCCAGCCCCCGGGTACATTTGTACATCATTATCATGTCTCCCCTCTCTCTCCTCTCTTTTAGACTCGGTAGATTTAATTTGTCTAGCCTCCCTTCATATGGCAGTTCTCTGAGACTTGGAACCAATCTAGTGACTGCTCTCTGGATTCTTTCTAACTTGTGAATATGCTTCTTTAGATGCGGGGACCACACCACTGCTGCATACTCCAATCTTGGTCTAATAATACTCTTCATAATTTTCGCTACCATGGTCTCATCCAAGTACTGTAGTTCAGAGCAACTTTCATATTCCCGGCCATTGCATACATTCCGCTAAAGAGCTTGTTAATATTATGTTTCTCTGGCGACAAATTATCTTGTATAATCAACCCTAAATCTTTTTCTTTTTTGGCCTTGCTAATTATATTATCTCCCATCCTGTACTCCCAATTTGGTCTATTCACACTTCTTCCCATATTTAACACATGGCATTTACTTATATTAAATTTCATTTTCCACTTGGTGCTCCATTCGTATATTTTATCTAAATCCCCTTGCAGCTCCTCACAACTACTTTTATTTGTTATTTGTCTCATAATTTTTACGTCATCTGCAAACTTTGACATGTAAGAGTTTATGCCTAACGGCAGGTCATTCACGTACATAAGGAACATGAGAGGTGCCAACACAGATCCCTGCGGCACACCACTCTCAACTTTCCGCCACGATGAGTAAGTTCCTCTAATGTTGGTCCTCATTTCCCTATCTGTTAAATAGCTCTCCATCCATTTCAGCAAACTCCCCCTGACACATCCTAGCGTCTCAAGCTTAGATAACAATCTCTTATTTGGTACCTTATCGAATGCTTTGGAAAGGTCTAAGTAGACGCAGTCCACCCATCCGCCTCTTTCTTGGAGTACATCTATCACCCTACTGTAATAACATAGCAAACTGGTAACACAAGATGTCCCTTCTCTGAATCCAAATTGCTTTGGGGTTATTATCTTCTTTCTCTCCAACATTTTCATCCATCTCTTCCTAATTAGCTTTTCACAAATCTTGCATACAATACTAGTAAGTGAAACTGGTCTATAGTTTAGAGGGTCCTCAGGGTTTCCATTCTTGTATATCGGAATGATATTAGCTCTTTTCCATTCAACAGGAACCTGTCCTTTATCTAAGGAAGCTTGAATTATGTCCCTCACTGGCTCCACTAATTGCTCTGCACACTCCTTTAAAACCCAGGCAGACACTTCATCCGGTCCCATAGCTTTCCTTACTTCAAGTCCTCTCATCGCAGATAACGGCTCATCTCTAGTTATTTCAATCTTACTAAGACCACTCTCCAGTACTCCCGCCTGTGGTTCATCAAAACCTTCCTCTCTAGTAAAAACTGACCCCAATTTGTTATTCATTACCTCACACATGTCCGATACATTTTCATACGTCCTAGCATCAACTCTTAATTTAGTAATTTGTTTCTTTACCTTCAACTTACTGTTTATATATTTATAAAATAATCTAGGGTCACTTTCACATTTATTTACTATGTTCTTTTCATAGTTCATTTTAACTTGCCTAATTATGTTAACATATCTATTCCTCTCCTGTTTATATTTATTCCAATTACTCTCAGTGTTCCTTCTTCTTAATCTAGCCCAAGCTGCATCATGCCTACCCAAAGCTCTTTTGCATTTCAAATTAAACCAATCTTTCTGCTTAGTAAAATTTCCAGTTTTATATATTGGGACAAACAGATTGGTTCCTACTCTATAAATTTCGAGGAATCTACTATATTTACCTTGTACGTCCCGTTCCTTCAAAATAAGATCCCCAATCTACTCCCTCTAAATATCTTTTCAAGGATACATAATCAGCTTTACTATAATTTAATCTGTCATTTATGTAGCTATTGTCTAATCTATTGGCATTACTCGAGGTCAACTTCCATTTTAGTAATAGGTGATCACTTTTACCTACAGGACATAGATAGTTTATATCACTAATTTCGTGAGGATCTTTTGTAAAAATCAGATCGAGTTTAGAAGGTTCGTTATTACCCCTCATTCTTGTATTTTCCTTCACATGTTGTGCAAGTACATTTTCCGTAACCAACTCCACTAGCCGACTTCCCCAAGATCTCTGATTTGGCCCTGCATCTCCCGATTCCCAATCAACCTCACTACAGTTGAAATCTACCAAGATCAATCGATTCTTCCTTAAAAGCAATCTTCTCAACGACTGAATCATATCCTCTACCATCTCCTCAAACTCCAACTCCCTCCATGCTCTGGTCTTTGGTGGCATGTAAGCTACTGCTATGTCTAGCTTTTTTCCTTCTATATCATTGAGTTCAACTGCCATTATTTCTGCCTTGTCATTATTTAACTCCACGTGCTTTGCTGTCATAGGGTTCTTAACTAATACTGCCACTCCACCTCCCCTTTCTATCATTTCTCCATATATTATATCCTTCACTAAACACTATGTTGCTGTCAAAGTCCTGGTTCAGCTTTGTCTCTGTCAAACAGACTATCTGTGGTTGATCTTTTCTTAATATATTATCTAACTCTACCTTTTTACTGTTTATTCCATCTATATTAGTGTAGTAGCACAGTATATTTGAATCCACCTCCTTGTTTCTCTTCCCTCTCTGCCTCCTACCAGGTTCACCTCCTCCTCCACAGAGGAACTAGCTGCAAGAATGAAAGAAGCCAGCAGGGGAACACTAATTGGGAACGAACGTCTGGGTATCTTGCTATATGCAGATGATGTAGTGATCATGAGCGACAACCGAGAGGATCTGCAGAGGATGCTAGATGTGGTGTCCGAATATGGGAATGATCTGAATGTGAGCTTTAGCAGGGAGAAAAGTAAAGTACTAGTAGTGAATGGAGATGAAACGGATGTGGGTGCGACGTGGCTACTTGGGAATAATATTATTACCCAAACAAATGAATACAAGTACCTGGGAATGACAGTGGATGCAAGAGGATGCGAGAAAACAAAAGATGAGAGACTAACAAGAGCGAGCCAGTGGGTGGGAAGACTTGGCAGTGCTGCAAGGTGTAGAGCGAACAAGTATGAAGTAGTGCGAGGAGTATGGAAAGGTATGGCGGTGCCGGGCCTGATGTATGGTCTGGAAACCATCCCGTGGACGGCGAATGACACGGCAAAGCTGGAAGTTGCCCAGAATAGGGCAAAAATACAGAATAAACAAAAATACAGAATAGTAAAAATGTTGCGTCTGCTACCGCCGCCGCCAACACCGTGAATGACCGCAGCAGTGCAAGTACTGGTACTGAGTTGGATACACAGGCATAGTTTGCCTTTTTCCAGAGGATCTACTGTAAGAAACTGTAAGAAACTGTAAGTAAGAAAGGAAGGCTCGCACTGGGAGCGAACAAGTACACTGCAGTAGAAGCCTTGAGAGGTGATGTGGGGTGGAGCTCCTTTGAAGAAAGAATAGACAAGGGAGTCCTACGGTACCGGGTCAGACTGGAAAAAATGAATGGTGATAGATGGGCACGAAAGGTGTTTGAATGGGCTAAGGAGAGCAGTAAGTGGAACAAGATGTGCGACAAAAAGATAGAGAAGTACGGAATGCATGGTATCATGATGGGGGAAAGTATGGAAATGTGGAGCCATGAGAGATGGAAGAAAGAGATCGGCAAACGGGTACAAAGCGTAGCAAGGGACGAATGGGCAGGGAATATGAGAAACAAGAGTTCACTAGAATGGTACATGTGTAAGCAACAGCCAAGAAGGGAGCCATTCTACGATGGGAGCATCGGAGGTGAACTCCTCTTCAAGGCCCGAACTAAGTCACTTGAGCTGAACAGCAGAACATATAGATGGTCAAATGAAGGCAACAAGGCATGCAAGATGTGCGAGAGCGGGGAGGATGAGACTGTGGAGCATATCCTCCTAAAGTGCAGAAAATATGAAGGAGAAAGGTGGGTAATGCTAAGATCCATTGTGCAAGAGATTGGTGCGGAGGAATGGAATGCAGTGGTAGGAAGGTATGAATGGGGGCTCGACGGTTGGACAAATGAAACAATGGAATGGGAGACTATGGAGCGCGACAAGGCTAAGAGCGAATAGCTACGAAATAGTGCGAGGGCTGTGGAAAGGATTAGGAGTACCTGCAATAATGTACGGCTTAGAGGCGGTAGAAACAACAGAGGCGGAAACGAAGAAATTAGAAACGGTGCAGAATAAAATCGGGAGGACAGGACTGGGGGCAAATAAATACGTAGCACAAGAAGCAATCCGAGGGGAGATGGGGTGGAGTACGTTTGAGGAAAGGATTGGGAAAGCGAAAGGGAAGTACAAAGTGAGGCTGGAGGGGATGGAGGAAGATAGGTGGCCGGGGAAGGTATACAGATGGGCGAGCGAGCAAAGTAAATGGACCAGAAAGTGCAAAAAAAGATTGGAGAGGATAAATATAAAACAGGATCGGGTGGGAGGGGAATTTAGAAAATGAAATGAGAGAGAGGAGTGGGTCATACTAGAAAATGGGAGGGGATGTGTCAGAGAGATAGAGAAAGGGATAAAGGAGGAGGGGAGAAGAAAGTGGAGGGAGGGGGTAGAAAATAAAGCCACGCTGGCATATTATAGAGAGAAGGAAAAACCATCTAGAGAACTATTCTATGATGGAGGATGGGGATCGAAACTACTATTTAAAGCAAGAACAGGATTGCTAGAGACAAATGAGAGAACAAGGAGATGGAATGGAGTGGGACCGCACTGCAATCAATGTGAAATGGGAGGAGACCCAATAGTGGAGGATGTAGAGCACATAGTAACGGAATGTACAAGATATAATGAGGAGAGAGACGAGTTGGAGAGGTACATGAGGAATAGAGTTGGGGAGAGGGGGTGGGAGGAGATTAAGCAGAGAGAAGATAGAGGGGTAGGGGCACTATTGGGGTTAACACAGGAGATGGAAACACAAGACATGGAGATGGTGAAGAGGATGTTGGAGAAAATGTGGAGGAAGAGAAATGGGTAGGGGGGGAGGGGGGAGGAAGTGAGGGGTGGGTTTATAAAAAAAAAAAAAAAACTGTCTCATAAGATAGATGGATAATGGGAAAATAGTAAAATGCGACAGTCCTTGGTATTAAACAACACTGTATATCAAAGAAAAAACCATCTTCAGACTGATCCGGTAAAAAAAAATACCAAAGTACAACAAATTACCTGAAAAACTCGTAGCACATACCACCACGACCTCCATGTTAGGGCTCCATCTTCAAACTGAGCCCGCCCGGGCCGGCGAGGGGCCACGCGCCACGCGTGACGTGACGACTGAAACACTGTGTAATTGGTTAATAATTTGATGGAAGGCTGTGATTGGTTCCAGGAGTGACGGGAAGCATTGTGATTGGTTCATCCATGGTTGATGATTCCTAAAAAGACCGCTAGGTGTAGTGACGTTCGACTGAAAGATTGAGGGTAAGAGCTCCCGAACGACAGCCATTGTTTACTATTGCGCCGCGGCCATCGACAGGGAGGTATTTTTTACAGTTTCTCGTATTTCATTGATAACGAATCTGCTACGGTAAGTACATGTACACCAACAAAGTATTGTTCATGAAAGTGATAACACAATAATAATCATCGATGGGGCCTGTCATTGGTTGGTGATAAACATAAACCGAAAAACTAAATAAGATGGTCACTAATTTTCCCATGGATTTTTTTTTATGTTTCCCTGTTAGTTTTCATCAATACATAGTGTTTGGAAATAATTACAACCCTTGGCGAAACCGTTTTCCCCATTATACAACGATGTTAAGACACGCCGCCCGATAGTGGGGAGGGCTATGATGTACAGGGAAAATGAGGGGTTAAATGCGTAAAACGTCGATAAAAACGTATTTTAGAAAAACTTTGCTCGGGTTTTAAGGTACTGTATTTCAAATGCCTAAAACCCAATACAGTACTGTACAGGTATTTCGAAAACCCGAGCCAAGTTTTGGCCAAAGGTGGCTCGGATTTTGCGAGTTTGTAGACAAAAAAATTACAGTAACCTCATTTAGAAATTTGGCTCAGGTTTCCCGAAATTGCAAAGTCATAAAACCCGAATTTTGGTAAACCCGAGCCAAGTTTTGGCAAAACTTGGCTCGGATTTTGCGAGTTTTAAGAGTAAACAAATTAAAGTAACCTAATTTAGAATTTTGGCTCATGTTTCCCTAAATTGCAATCCCCAAAAAGCATAATTTTGGAAAACCCGAGCCAATTTTTGGCAAAACTTGGATCAGATTTTGAGAATCGAAAGGCCGCCCATTTAGTATTCGGGCGTATCTGTAAATACTACCGCAACTACGAATCTTGTTTCTGCGACCTACTATATTAACCTAACCTAACCTAGACCCAGTACGTGGGATACTAAACTACGGTAGCCCTTGCATGCCAGCAACAGCGGATTCATAGTACCCAGCACGTGGGATACTAAACTAGCCCTTGCATGCCAGCAACAGCAGATTCATAGTACTCAGTACGTGGGATACTAAACTAGCCCTTGCATGCCAGCTACAGAGGATTCATAGTACTCAGTACGTGGTATGTATTACCCATTAAGTTCCGGAAGTTTAAACCTATGCGAACTTACCTCTTACACGTCACATCAGTAGGCAAGCACCCATGTTCTGTAAATACATTCAGGGCAGCAGTATTATTTCTTGTAGTTTCTACAATAACACAGTGTGGCAGAGGCTGGACCGGCAAGAATGTAGTTACCGGGTGTACCGCCCGTCTTGTTTACACTACGTGGAAGCTCACCATCATGTTCCCGTCTATTTTGACTACCTTTGGATACAAAAATACATTACCCTAACCAAACAACCTAACCTAACCTAGTATTATAGATTTATAAGTATTTATTTTATTATAAGTATTTATAGATGATTTATGTTGTATGTCGGTAATGGTACACCCGGTAACTACATCGTTCCCGCTGGACCTTTACAGTGTTACGTGTACCACCATGACTCGACTGGCGATTATCAGGTAAATCAAGGTGGGTATCTGTGATTGGCCGATTGCAATGACGTAATCAACATATTCCACCAGAGTGATTGGCTCCCGAGGGTATTCGTGACCAGAGCGTGACTTAGCATATGCGTTATAATGACGTCTTCACAAAAAAACCAATAGGAACCCAGTATTGTTTCGTGACGTGATGCGCAAAGGTGTGGAAATGAACACCTTTAGTTTCGACAGAGATAGGCAGGTGGAGTTAGTGTTGACTAAAACTAAAAAGCTGGTGGACAGACCTCGGGAGAGTAGGTGAAAAAGGCGCTTGTACGAATCGGTGCCGTCTATAGGAAAAATGTTACGAAAAATTTCCATTTTAGTACCATATATTTTTATTATGTTTGGCCGAGGCTTAAAACACATTTTCATATGATGTTTAGAGCATATAAAATCCATATTTGTTATCAAATATTGAGAAATAATTGGTGACCAACTTATTTAGTTATACTAATTAACTTGTATGGGGAGAATTTTGGAAAAATTACTATAAAATTTGAACAGGTGGAAATTAGGCTAGGCTATCCAACAATCTAAAAATAGGAGGGCTAGGCTATGAAGATCAAGGAAAATGTGAGGTTAAAGTAAAGAATTTACGATGAAAAACAATAAAATTAGGAAACTGCCCTCTATAGGGAGAGTATGAAAAAGCATTGTTCAAAATTACCATTTATAGGGAGAATTTCAAATTTTTTTTAAAAAATGCATAATTATCTTCTATGGGGAGGGTGTATTTTTAAAACTTGTTTGGTGTATAAAATGAACTTTTGTGGGGAGAATTTTGGAAAACATTAGACTTACTGTAAAAATTGAATTACTTTTAGGGAGAGTTATGGAAAACAGGTATGGTAGGCTAATCAGGATTGCCGTGGGATCCATGATGGGGTGAAGGGGGACTGCCCCCCTTCACCCCCCCATGATGCATAGAAATCATCATATACTGTATGTTGCCAGTATAGTAAGGGGCCTAGAGGTACAGTTTTTAAAGGGTTTTTCATATTTCACTTACAGTGGAGCACTGAATTTGGCGCCGTCTAAGTTGGCGAAATTAAACATTACGCCATATCCCAAGTATTTAAAAATTCCACGTTCGCGCTAAAATATTCGATCTTGGCGCAAAAATCACAGTCGAAACCCGAAAAAGAGAGCAAAAATAATGAAAGACTTGACATCAAACTAGAAAATGCCAATAAAAGTGAACTGAACTGCAGGAATCTGTCATTTATTAAAGGTGGGGGCTCATGGGTTGAGGTAAACATGGAATGATAATCGCCAAGCTGTACATAATTATCTTGCAAAATGCAATGGCACTGAAATAATTATTAACAATGGTATAAAGGAGGGAGGCTTTAGGAAGGGAAGAGGATGTGTAGATCAGATTTTTACCCTGAATTGTGTTGTGGAGAAGTATCTGGAGAAGAAACAAAAGGTGTATGTTGCCTTTATGGACTTGGAGAAGGCCTATGACAGAGTGGATAGAGAAGGTTTGTGGAAAGTACTTAGAATATACGGAGTAGAGGGCAAGTTGCTGAAAGCAGTGAAGAGCATGTATGAGGGTGCAAAGGCGGCAGTACGTGTGGAGAGTGAGCAGAGCGAGTTCTTTGACCTGAATGTTGGTTTGAAATAGGGGTGTGTGATGTCCCCGTGGTTGTTTACTGTATATATGGATGGAGTTATGAAAGAAATACTATCAAGAGCAGTGGATGTTGGTGTATCGCTGAAAAGGGAGGGAATTGAGTGGAAGCTACCTATACTGCTGTTTGCGGATGATACAGTTCTGATGAGTGATAATGAATGGGAGTTGCAGGGTCTGGTAAATGAGTTTGGAACAGTGTGCGAAAAACGGAATTTGAAGGTAAATACGGGGAAGAGCAAGGTTATGGTCTTCGAAAGGGGTGAAGTCACAGAGTGTGAGATGAAGCTGAACGGTCAGGCTATGGAGATCGTCAACTCTTTTAAGTATCTGGGCAGTGTGTTGAGTAAAGATGGGACTATGGATGAAGAGGTGCGGGAGAGGGTACAACAGGGGAAGAGGGTTGTAGGAACGCTAAAAGCAGTAACAAGAAATAGGGTGGTCAGTATGGAAGTGAAGAAGTCCTTGCATGACAGTGTGGTAATCCCGACACTGACTTACGGAAGCGAAGCATGGACGTTGGTTGAGAGACTCAGACCAAGAGTGAGAGCAGTGGAAATGAATTACTTAAGGAGTGCGTGCGGAATTACATGGAGGGATAGACAGACTAATGAGGAAGTAAGAAGGAGGTGTGGTGTGGAGGTAGATGTGCTGGAAAGTGTGAAAAGGAACAACTTGAGATGGTTCGGCCATATGGAACGTATGGAAAGCGAAAGAATGACTAAGAGGGTGTACGAGAGCGAGGTGGAGGGACAGAGGGGGAGAGGTAGACCGAATATGAGGTGGAAGGATGGAGTGAGGAACTACATGAATGAAGGCGGTGCTGGTTGGGGGGAGGGGCGTCGATTGACTGGGGACAGAGGTGCATGGGGGCGGTTCGTTCGTGGCCACCCCTTCGGGGATCACGGCGTCAGGCAATACATAGATAGATAGATAAAGGATTTTGTGGATCGTCACAAGAGTGTAAGTCCACCATCCAGTCTAGGCTAAGGATACTGGTGTGACGTCACAGGCCCGGTATAGATGATCCGCAAAATCCTTTATACCATTGTTAATAATTATTTCAGTGACATTGCATTTTACAAGATTTTATATGCCGGTTGGTGACTATTTTTCCATGTTTACTTCAACCCATGAGCCCCCACCTTTAATAAATGATTTATAATAAGGCGGCAAGCAGCCGAGCCTATTCTGAATAATTATCCGACTATCACCCTGGTAATAGCCTTTTAACTGTGTTGGTGGTGTAATGGTTTAGGTGCTTATGTTCTGGGTGTGGTGTCCCGAGTTGGAATCCCGGGAGGACCATATGCTTTCATTAGTTTATTCAAGTACGGTGGCGCTAATAAGTCATGTCTCAGCTGTCATTACGTTTGGCTTGCTCTGTGCTGTAATAATGTCTCAGATGTTGAATAGGGTGGGTAAGTGTAGGAACATGTTTGAATATTTCACTCGATATGAAGAAATTAAGGTTATATATTGCTGATACCAATTAATGATCAAAACATACTTGGTGCCGAGACATCACTTATTAGCACGACTGTACATTGGGGTTTATAGTTGATGATTAATGTTAAGAACGGGGTGTTACTTATTTAATAAACATGATAAACATTACAGGTGTGACAACAGAAGTCTTCAAGAGGGAACTGGACAAGTTTCTGGCTAGCATCCCGAACCAAGCAGGAGCTCCGAGACATAGGACATGCTGTGGCCTTGCTTCGGGGATCAACGAGGGACCAACACTCCCTTGAGGTAAAAGCGCTTCAAGGTAACTTCAAGGTAAGTCATGGAGGTGAGGGAGGAGGGCACAGGGCAGAGTTCCCTTCCACCCAGTATGTCTATCTATCTATCTATAATTATACTCATGCCCAATCCCCACACTCTCTTTGTTTTTGTTTTTTTTGTTTTTTTTCCTTTGTTTTGTGTGTGTGTGTGTGGTGGGGGAGGCATTCTGTATCCCATGGTAACCATAATTTGATCCCCATTAACCTCTGAAGTGCGCACTCCTGTGCTGACGTATTTGAGCTGTTCCCATCACTAACATCGTTATTTTACAATAAATAGCATTAATACTTATCCATATGTGCCTATTATAGGTTGATTATAAAGGTATTAACCTGTTACAGCAATAAAACAAGTGGAAACAGCGTTTGGATGGTCAAAATCGGCGATACAGGGCGGGAGTTACATAATGTATGGCTGAGGCAACCCTCACTTCCTACCACTTTTCTCCACGTCTGGAGAGAGATTGTCGATTGATACTCTCTCTCTCTCTCTCTCTCTCTCTCTCTCTCTCTCTCTCTCGCTTGCTAACAGTGATGACAATGCCCTGCTTGCAACTCGCTAATGTTAGCACGAAAATATACCACAGAATAAGGGAATAACAGGGAAAATAGGTGATAACTGAAGGAGGGGAGGTGGAGGAGTGATATTTGGCATGGCCCAGGGGCAATAAAAAAAAAAAAAAATTGGGTGTTTTAAATGGATTTTTTTTCCCCTGACTGAAGAATCTTCCCGCAGTCCGCCTGGGGAACTCTTAAGAGTCTTCCCGCAGTTCCCGGGTTAGTGGTGGGCGTTAACTGTTAAGATTGCTGGATAATGGGTAAAAACTATAATGCGGCTGTCCTTTGTAAATAGAACCCGCATATACTGTATCGCGGGGCCTAAATTTTAATTGAACCGCCAGTATTGGGAAATTAGTTAGATGCGCGAAGTAGCCTACTATAACTCGAGCACGATGTCAACAAACGATCTACGCTACTAACTTACTCCCACTAACGCAACTTTTCTTATCTTTATATTTTGTCTAATATTATTAATATTAAAATGTCCCCATTGTTTTTTTAGTGTTTCTTACACCAGAAAAGGGTGTAGCTTGGTGTTGGATGTGTGAAAACCGAAAAAAAATCTGTATTAAATCCTTGGTGGTAGCTAACCTGTCAAATGCGCGCCCCTATAGTAAAATCGCACCTAATCCATAATCAATAATCACTAATAAATTGTTGAACGAATATAAACAGACCGTAGTTGCGGTCAGCAGTGCGGCGCCGCGGCATTCGGACGAAGCTCGGAATTACCGCCTAACTCTTATTTCTCACCTCACACAATAACTACACAATTTAGAGTATTCTAGTTTTCACCCATCGCAAAACAACGCCCATATCTGCCTCTGGTATGTATACAAACCTGGTTAGGCCATTTATTTGCAGAGATATGAGTATCGGTAAATGCCGATTATCGGGAATAAACACCGAATCCTAGGCTTTCGTCCGGCATGCTGACCTAATTAATTTCATCATCAAAACTGAACCACTTGGTCTAGAGATTTCTAGTTATCACCAAACACAAGACAACAACGACAACTTCCGCTGGATATTTATATTTATAACCTCGGTTAGGCCATTTTTTGGCGTACTGTATTTATAAGCGTGGCAAAATCCTGAGAATTCAATATTTTACCCGGTACCAGAACACCCGCGAAAATACAAAAGTCGCGAGGGGCCGGATCCTGGGGGGGTTGTGTTCTTTTTTTATTTCAAAATTTTATTTTATTAAGCGTTATTTCCATATAAAAGTTAGAATAGAATTTAAGTTGTGTCTGGTAACTTTCAAGGTCCTCAAATTTGGTGAGCCCGGGTATCTTGCAGAGCTGCTCAGGCGTCCACTGGCACGCCATGGTGTAGTCGTGCCTTTATATTGTCTTTGTCCAAGTTTTGGTTTGTTAAGTTTGCAAGTTTTAAATTTTAATTACCTATTATTATAAGTTTGTGTTTTTCAAAGTTTAATTTCGAATAATATTTAAATGCATTTTTCCATATACCGGTATAGATTTTGTTTAGTGTGTTGTCATTTCGATAATTTTCAATTTTAATGAGTTCGTTATATTAATTTGAACAGTAACTTTTGAGCTTGTTTTCAAGTTTTATATATTAATTACCTTGTGATGATGTTTTTTTTTAGCACTATGCACTCCCTGCTCAAGAGCTGGGCTAGGGTGGGTGCCCTGATGATTAGGGACTTCAGTGAACAGTTACCACAGATTGTTAGACCGCACTATCCACCAACAAGACTGTTGTCTGCCAATAACACACACTGGCTGGCCCAAGAATCCAACCGTCAACATCTCAAGATAATTAATTTTCCCCATTTTAGCTGGTTCGTTGATATCATTTTTTTCAATTAATCCTATTTTCAAGTACTGTACTGTAGAGTATTTTATGAATACTTGGTCATGCATCAGTTTGCATTGTAGAGCACGCAACAAGTCCAACGCCAAACCAATTGTTTTTCTTGATTTTTCTAAGGCAATAAGATCACATGTTTGTGGCCATACGCTCGACGGCCCAATTATTGCACTAAATTATAATGTAAAACTTGCAAAATAAAGTCACATATTCCACGATACTTTTTGTTAAGCTTATAGCAGCGTTCCAGGCAGCTCGGTCTTTGGCTGCGAGATCAGTTTGTACTACAGGTCTCTCTCGATTTACGATTGGGTTACGTTCCTGAAAACCCGATGTTAAATAGAAAAATTGTATAGCGAATCCTCAAATTAATGGGGTAAATGGGGATGCCTTCTCGGCCCTACCCAAACGCCTAAAAAACTATAATAATATCGTAAATTGGGGCATCGGATAGTAAGGGAAACCTGTACCTGATCCCACATCTTTCTTGGTGTACCTCTCCTTGCCACTCCCTCCACATTCATAGACTTTTTCTTAACCAAATTACTTTTCACATGTCCATACCATCTAAGCCTCGGTACATAGCTTCGACTTTTCAACTTTGTATACCAATTTGCCTTTAGATTTAGTATATTCAGAGCTTTGCTTTATTATAGATTTGCACTTTGACAGGTTCGTTGGGAATGGTAATTATTTCATAAATGTTTATACATATTTTAATAATGCATCACTTAGCTCTACTCCCACGAGTTCTGTATATTTTGATAGAATTAAACTTAAAGATGCCCTTAAATTCCTCCTTTTCAATACTTATGTTAGATTCTGGCCGTACATTTTCAAACAAATATTAGGAATTCCTATGGGTGGAAATGCTAGCCCTTTAATTGCAGACTTATTCTTGCTTGCTTTAGAATTTAAATATATAAAAGACTTAGTTGACAGTAGCAAGAAAAATAAAATTCCAGAAAAATTAGCACTTGCTAAACTGTTAAGTAATAATAGTAGATATATTGATGATATTCTTGTTTGCAATTTGTTAAATTTTAATCAAGTTGCTAAACTTATTTACCCTAATTCTATTCCCCTCACACAATGTAACGTAAATTATAAAGTTGAAAATTTTCTTGATATAAATATAGAGATTGTTAACCCGGCAAGCGCGATAGGCCTCACGGAAGGCTTCCTATAGGGAACGCGATAGGCCTCACGGAAGCAAGACCATAAAAAAAGCTTTCCAAAAAAAAAAGGGCCTATCAAAACAAAGGAATTTGTCTCTAGGTGAGATAATTCCCCTCCAGTACTCATCCATGTAAATCTCACCCACCCCCTCCCCTCCTTCCCCACCTTATTCCCCCCTCCCTCCCCTCCTCAATTATCACCTATTTTCCCTCTTATTATCATAATTTATCGGTTATTTTTCTCTCCCGCGATAATGTAGCACAAGTGGGTTGCAGAAAAGATCGTTATGTAACACCCAGACACCGGCCCACACCGCCCCGCTCGTCTCAGTTACCTCACAGACAGCGAGAGAGGAGGGTTGCCTGTGGCTCTCTCTCGCCTGAGATTATGACCGGGTGGCCAATATCTTCGTTTTTCACCACCCAAATGCTTTTCCCACTTATTTTAGCACTCTTGAAGGTTCATATGTACATCATATATGTAAAATAAAAGCATACCGAAAACAAATAATGCTCTATATTGTAAATATAACGAATTCTGTCAGAATCCAAGGCTAGAAATGCACAAATAACTACCCTAGCCCCTAGGTCTATTTAGCGCTTGTCAGGTTAATGAACAGTGCATACTTAAAGTATATCACAAAGTTGATGATTTTAATTTTAACGTAATAAACTTTCCTTTCCCTAGTAGTAATATCGATAGTAAAATAACTTATAATTGTTTTTATTCCCAATTAATAAGATTTTGTAAAATCTGCACTAAAGTAGATGACTTTTGGGCTAGAGCTAGGTTACTATACAGACTCTTAGTGGACAGAGGTTTTGAGGCAAGTAAATTGTTCCATAAATTTAATCTTTTTAGGGTCAATTATTGTGACTGTATTCTAAAATTTGACATCAATAATTTTAATCAAGCATTTTTAACTTGAAGTTTCTTGTATAACCTCTGCTTACTTCTTGTCTGTATTTATTGTTTATCTTTTTCTTTTTCTTTTTCTATTATTAATATTAATATTGATGATTTTTTAAATGTATTGTTCTTGTTAAAAGAGTACTCTTTGTTTAAATCTGTTGTTACTTCATATTTTGCAATTATTTGTCTTTATATTATATGTATTCATTGTCGATAGTATCAATTGCTTACTTTTGCGATTTCCTTAATTTATTTGTGCTATAAATGTAGGTTATTTGTAGGGTAGTTATTGATAGGGGTCACTTGAGGCATGCTATGCTTACAGGTACCTACCCGATAGCACTATCGTTAGCGAGTGCTGTACTGTATTTTATATATTATTTTGTAATAGTATAGATATCTTATCAATATTTGTATTTTGTACTATTGTTAATGTCTTGTCATGTTGCAAATTTGATTTTAAATAATATTTTGACATTTAACATGTAGTTTTTTTATTCATGCAGAGTTTAGTAAAATTTGCCAGAACGTCCCGGACTTCCCAAACTTGACTACTTCCTTTAACGTGACGTTAGTGCGTTGTTATATGTGCGATTAGTTTGCTTGGGAAACAGATTAACTTGCTCATGTAGTAATGTACACCCTATGTGGTGGATTGTGTTCTTTTATTTAATAATTTTCATTTTAGTAAGCGTTGTTTCCACATAGCGATTTTGATAATTTAATTTGACTTTATATTGTCTGAAATGCTGGGTGTGAAGGGAATTCATGGTCTCCTGAAATATCCCCAGGCTACCTTTAGGATCAACTTTTCCTGGTACCTGGCGCGGGGTACGAACCTCTGAAGGGAATTTAACCCTCCTAAAAACCCACAGGTTTTGAGATGCCTTGGGTGGGGTTCGAACCCTGGTTAGTGACCCAACCATCACCACCAGGCCCGCGCGCTAACCCACTGTACTACCACGGACGTACAAAAGTATAGCAACCTTAGTCCGATTTTTAAGAACCACGGTGATGGTCTCTCGAGATGAGTTTATTGGACTTACCATCTACGACTATTTTCGAACCACGGTGATAGTCTCTCGAGACGAGTTTATTGGACTTACCATCTACGACTATTTTACGCTATACCTGACGTCAACTCGGGTTAGTAAAAAAAAAAATGAAATGCTGGGTGTGAAGGGAATTCATGGTCTCCTGAAATATCCCCAGGCTACCTTTAGGATCAACTTTTCCTGGTACCTGGCGCGGGGTACGAACCTCTGAAGGGAATTTAACCCCCCTAAAAACCCACAGGTTTTGAGATGCCTTGGGTGGGGTTCGAACCCTGGTTAGTGACCCAACCATCACCACCAGGCCCGCGCGCTAACCCACTGTACTACCACGGACGTACTAAAAGTATAGCAACCTTAGTCCGATTTTTAAGAACCAGGTGATAGTCTCGTGGTGTTATCACGTGATGAGTTTATTGGACTTACCATCTCCGACTATTTTACGCTATACCTGACGTCAACTCGGGTTAGTATTATTGTGGGTGCGGGACATTTTCGAGGGCATTACATTACATCCTTCTTTAACTAGGCTAGTCCCTAGCCTATTTTAAGGTCGTAAGGTATCGTAGCTGTATTACCTCAGCAATCTCAATATTGTTGGTATAGGGTTCGCGTGACGGGTGCTCCACGTAGCTACCTGGTCACGATCCCACCGCTGCCACCAATGAAATGCTGGGTGTGAAGGGAATTCATGGTCTCCTGAAATATCCCCAGGCTACCTTTAGGATCAACTTTTCCTGGTACCTGGCGCGGGGTACGAACCTCTGAAGGGAATTTAACCCCCCTAAAAACCCACAGGTTTTGAGATGCCTTGGGTGGGGTTCGAACCCTGGTTAGTGACCCAACCATCACCACCAGGCCCGCGCGCTAACCCACTGTACTACCACGGACGTACTAAAAGTATAGCAACCTTAGTCCGATTTTTAAGAACCAGGTGATAGTCTCGTGGTGTTATCACGTGATGAGTTTATTGGACTTACCATCTCCGACTATTTTACGCTATACCTGACGTCAACTCGGGTTAGTATTATTGTGGGTGCGGGACATTTTCGAGGGCATTACATTGTCCTTGTCCCAATTTTGGTTTGTTTGGTTTGCAGGTTTTGCATTTTAATTTACACATATCCTCACTAGTACTCTCAATGCTTAAGCAACCTCCGAGTTGTACCATTACGCTATAAAGACAGGATGTCAGACGATTAACTAGAATTGATTGTAGTGTTTCCTTGGCCTTTGTTATGAAGTGGTATTAAATGTTGTTGTAATTTCAGGTGACGACTTTACTGGAGCATGATGACAGCCCCCCCTCCAAAGGTGTCCAGTACAGAGCTGACCCCCACGTGCCCCCCCCTCAACCACCAGCACCACCACCACCACACCAGGGGAACGAGCCCCCCAGCCACCCACCACCACCACCACCACACCAGGGGATGTCCCTGTTCGGGCTCTGTCTCGAGTCGGCCACCCCCATAAAAAAAATATAGGAAAACTGGGGCAAGTGCCAGAGTACGTATATACAGTCTGGCCTGCCAATACGCGAGAATATGGGCGACACGCGAGGGCGCGGAATGAAAATTCGCCTATTAGCAATAGAGTATTATATGGGAATAAATCAATATGGGCGGCACTGACTCCAAGTTGTCTACTTTAGGCCTATTTATCTCCGTCAATTGCCACAAAAGGTACATATATGTATACATAAACATCCAAATCATAAGAAAATATAACAATAATAATAAACTCACCTTAAAATTAACAGTAACTGTAGATATGAAGGGTGGGGCTCCGAGGCAGGCCCCCTCCGAGGCAGGGCGAGTTCAGCTAATGTGCCCCGGCCCCAGCCCCAGCCCCGGCCCCATCATCGTCCGACGAACTATCCCTGGCATCTAGCACTCTGTTGAGGGCCAGACGCCTTTGCTCCACCTGAACCTCCCTCATGAAGCCACCAAAATTATCGTCGGGCATGTCAACCTGAGCAGCCGAGCCTGCCGAGGTCGAAGGTTGGGGTTCGTCATCATCTTCTTGTTGAGGTTCTTGGCGGGCAAGGAATCTTGTCATTAAAGTTTGTCTCCTTTGGTTGACTTCCTGATGATGTTTGTCAGAATAAAAGTGGAAAACACTGTCAACGCCCAGCAGGACTTTATGTGTTCTCACAGGGCACTGCTCCACCGACTGAAATCCTTCCTTGAGTTGGTCAACTAAAGCCAAGATTTCGCTCAGTTTACCTACAGACAGATCCATGTTATCAGGTGCAGGGGCTGGTTCAACGTTGTTGTTCGGTTGTCGTGCTTGATGTGCTTGATCTTCGGCATCAATCTGCTCAATTGTGTCACCTTGAGTCTGTTGTTCACCTGCCTCAATAACCTCACGAATCTCCTCGGCTGTCACTGCCCCGAAACCAGCCACTGCGCGGGCCGCTTGAACTGCCTCTGCCTCTGCCTCGGTGACTGACTGGACTTTGTTGGCCTTGGGAGCACATAAATGAGGAGTAAGTGCTCGCCAGGCATGATTAATTGTGGCATCATTTATATCAGCCCATGCTAGAAGAAGGAAGTCGATTGCGTATTTGATGGTAAAAACACGCCAGAAGTGTGTCACGGTCATCTCTGCCTCTGCCTGTGGTGCCTGGGGTGCCTCTGCTGCCACTGCCTGGGGTGCCTCTGCCTGGGGTGCCTGGGGTGCCTGCTCCTCATCAGACGATGATGCGAACTCCTGCTGCATAGCCAAAATCTCTTCATTGCTCTGTCTTCTGGCGTAGATAATTGTAGAGTCGTGTCTGGTAAAAGAGCTTCACATTCGATATGACTTCTTGGTCCAGTGGCTGGATGCGCGGAATGGTGGGGGGCCTCGCGTATTAGCTGAACTCCCCGGAATTGCCCTTATATCGGCCCCGGATTTGCGTTTTAAAGGTACATCACGCGTTTTGAAAGTTTTGGGTATGATTCGACCCCCTCCTCGCGTATTAAAAGCTCGCGTATTGGCAGGTGAGACTGTACAGTAAACTTCCGTTAATCCGAAGGGCAGCGGACCGGCCCTCGTTCGGATTAGTGGATTTTTCGGATTATCGGACTTTACCCCTATGAACCTGTGTATTAATGGCCTGACGAAAACATTGAGGCATTAGGCCACCCAAATGACACACACACATATCATATGTTCATGAAATCACTTCAAAAGTTTACCATTGTCATTGTAGCCTATTACCTACTTCAAAACATTCAGATTAATGGTCAAAGGAATCTGCTGATATAAACGTAAACACCATATGTCTGCATCGTCTACTAGCGAGTTTGTCTTGCTCTTGAAGATCAGATCAGATGTGGTTCGGGAAGTAATGCCTTAACAACGGCACTTCCCTGAGAGGTTCTTGTAATTTTTCTTTTGTGACATGCTCTGTTATATTATATTGTATTGAAAGCACCCTTGTCTTGTTGTCTTGAAAGCACCCTTGGGACGCTCCGATCACTGAACTATAAATAGTAGCGTATCGGAACGTCCAAAGGTGCGTTTTCAAGCTCAAGACTGAATGCGCTTGCAGAAAATGCGGTGCAAGCCAGTAGCGCATCGGAGCGTCCCAAGGATGCGTTCAAGAGCAAAACAAACTCTCTAGCAGACGATGTGGTGTTTACGTTTATATCAGTAGCTTCCTTTGACCATTAATCTGAATGTTTTGAAGTAGGTAATAGGCTACAATGACAATGGTAAACTTTTAAAGTGAATTTATGAACATATGATATGTGTGTGCTCCATTATGTGTCATTTGAGTGGACTAATGCTTCAAAAAGGGGACTTTGGGACTTCTTGAAATTCGGACCATCGGGTGAATTCGGATTTGGCCTCAAATTGAAAAATTTTGGACTATTTGGAGATTCGAATCATCGGTCGTCGGATTAAAGGACTTTTACTGTACATACAGGACATACATTTCCTCACTTTAATTTGTTTTATTCTTGAAAAACAAAACAAAGGTACTGTCAGTGAATCAACCTTTATTATGTTTGTCTGTAAAATGTCTTGCTATTATGCAATTTTTATTCTCGTTAATGAAAAATAGATACTTAAGTACAGTACCATAGTGATAGCGTAATACAGAAATGCGCGGAATTTCGATGTGAGTATCCTAGGTTCGAGTCCTTAGAGTGCCACATGTATTTGTTGATTTCGATGTGAGTATCCTAGGTTCGAGTCCTTTGAGTGCCACATGTATTTGTTGATTTCGATGTGAGTATCCTAGGTTCGAGTCCTTGGAGTGCCACATGTATTTGTTGATTTCATTAATTGCATTTAGAAGTAAACTTGGTTGCTGAAAAAATATGAATACAGTATTGTATGTGCGATTAATTTGCCTGAGAAACTGATTCACTTGCTCATGTAGTGATGTACACCCTATGTGGTGGATTTGTGTTCTTTATTTCAAAATTATATTTTACTAAATAATTTGTTCTCCTGGGTGACCTAGATATTTGTGATTTGTCTGTGTGTGTTCGTCGTTTTATGTTGTGTTTTGTGTTTTCCCTGTTCTTGCTCTGTCTTGAGTCGGCCACCCCCATCCCTGTTCTTGCTTTGTCTTGAGAGTTTTTGTGTTATTTAGGTGTCAATTTTGTCCTGGCGAGCAATAGCGAGCCTGTAATTTAAGAGGAACCGGTCGTTTTTCTATTGAAAACTGTACAATTATATCTTGAAGGAGGGTCTTGGGTTGGGTGTTTTTTAAGCTTGATTGAGGTCTAGGGAGGAAACTAATAAAAGCATATAAAGATACTGTACATAAATAAGCCAATAAAAGCGACCCATCTCCCCTTAAGCTAACCACATTATAACTTTTACAGATTGGTTGTGGGTGGGTCAGAAGTACAGGACATGCGTTTGGAGGACCACAATAGGACACCTTCCACTACCGGGGCCATAGGATACAACTGTTCGACAAACGACAACAACTGTGCCAAAATAATGTGAGTCTTTAAGAATTTAATCTATATTTTTACTGTTGTTTTGATGATAATGTATTGTTCATATTTAATTCCTTAAACGTGACGATAGTGCGTTGTTATGTTTGCGATTAGTTTGCTTGGGAAACAGATTAACTTGCTCATGTAGTAATGTACACTCTATGTGGTGGATTGTGTTCTTTTATTTCAAATTTGATTTTATTAAGCATTATTTCCACATAGCGATTTTGATTAGTTCCTTTGCGTTTATCTTGTGTCGTCCCAGTTCTGGTTTGTTTATTTTGCAAGTTTTACATTATTCCTTCTCATATTAATTTGAGTCTTTAAACAAAATTGCTCCCGTTTGTCATCATCTTTATTTTTACTGTTACTTGTTGAGTTTTGCTGAGGCATTGGGATTTTTTTTTTAGTTTTGTGTTATCGTATGATATGCAGAATTCGAAACTGCATAATAAATCGTAGGCTTGTGCATATTTCTTTAACTGTCTTGATAGCGTAGTGCATTTTTGCGCGGAATTTAGATTTGAGTATCCTAGGTTCGAGTCCTTGGAGTGCCACATGTATTTGTTGATTACATTGATTACACCCTTCACCAATCACCAGACAAAGCATATCATCAACAATCTCAAGCACTCACCCGCCTGTGGCCTAGACAACATAAGCAACATACACCTCAGACACCTGGGACCACAAGGCATACAAACACTCACTAACATATCAAACTACAGCTATTCACACACACAATACCAGACATTTGGAAGCATGGTATCATCATCACATTCCCCAAACCCAACAAAGACCCCACGCTACCCTCCTCGCACCGCCCCATTACACTCCTTTGCTCCCCCTCCAAAGTCATGGAACGCCTAGTATTACAACTAATTACACCCGACCTACCCCTAGCTCCAACACAACATGGCTTTAGGCCACTGCACTCCACAAACACTCTTCTCACAGACCTTACACAAAGAGCTTTTGACGGCATCAACTCGGCTAGACCACCACACAGATCACTATTAGCCACACTCTACATTAGTAAAGCCTTCGATGCCATCCCACGCCACAACCTAACAAACAAAATCTACAACACAAACATGCACAACAACACAAAAAGGTGGCTGGCCAACTTCCTAGCAGGCAGATGTGCACACGTATCTTTTGCCGGTCAGTCATCTAAAATCAGAAACTTTCCAAACGGAGTCCCACAAGGATCCGTCCTATCGCCCGCACTCTTCAATCTGTACATGCACGATATAACTACACCCAATACTCCCCAAATAAACTTAGCCTCCTATGCAGATGACATAACACTCACATGCACACACCATGACCCAAGATGAGCAACAGATCTCCTTCAACCCTATCTCAACACACTACATGGCTGGTGCACTACAAACAGACTTAATCTAGCCCCAGCCAAATCCACCGCAACCCTGCTCACAAGCTGGACAGGTGAACACGAATACATCCCTCAACTCACCATAAACAACACACCCCTAACACATATACACACACCCAAAATCCTAGGAGTAACATATGATACTCATATGACATTCAAACAGCACACCACAAGCATTAAAAAGAAACTGACACCCAGACTTAACGCCCTCAGGTCACTTGCTCACACAAAATTTGAACACAACAAAGAAACTACCACCACAGTATATAAACAATACATAAGATCAGTAATGGAATACGCAAGCCCAGCCTGGGCTTCTAACCTAGCTGAAACACATCATAAGACCTTACAGACTATTCAAAACAAAGCCCTGAAGATCATTACAGGCTGCACAGCTACTACACCCACAGATCATCTACATCAAGAAACAAAAATCCTCAAAGTCAAAGACCATCTGGACATGAGAGGCACTCAATTCCAGGCAGCAGCCTCCACGAACCAAGACCACCCACTAAACTACATGGCAACACACCCACAGACACCAAGAAATATCAAAACAACACCCAGCACACGGTATCACACACAATTATTGTCCTCTCTCCCTCCCTGCCCACCCCGAACCAACTTCCAGAAGCACATCCATACTCATATCTCTCGCCAATCCATCCACTCACTCACAGACAACACGCAGCTGCATGCACGACCTCCCGAAATCCATCCTTCCGAATCCTCCCTCCCTCGCGAGGACAGAGTCCACCTGGCCAGGCTGAGATGCGGACACCATCCAGCTCTCCTGAGCTATCAGAAGAGACTGGATGACTCCGTTGTCGACGCCTGCCCGGGATGTAACACAGCACCCCATACCATTAAACACATCATGGAAGACTGCATTTCACACAACCACTTACGCCAACAACACAACCTACACTCAATGAGAGCTCTGTGGGAAAGCCCGATCGTGGCCATGGCCTTCCTCAGGGACTCGGGGCTGTTCGGCCAGGCAGCTTAGGGAACAACAACAACAACAACAACATTGATTGAGTTTGGAGGTGAAGTTGGTTGTTGTTGTTGCTGTTCCTCAGGCTGTCTGGCCGAGCAGCCCCAAGGTCCCGAGCAAGGCCAAGGCCATAACCGAGCGCCCCCACAGAACCCTCCCAGCTTACCACTAATAATGGCCAGGTGACCGAAGCCACTCAAAGGCGGGGAGCTGAGGAGGGTGCGGAAACACCCGGGAAACAAAAGCCCCACCCAAGGCCCTGTGCCCCTCAGCAATTATAAAGGGAAAGTTGAGGGGCAAAGGAAAAATGTGACGCTTTGGCTCCCAATCTGCCAGGGTTGGCAGTAGGGAGGTCAATCCACGGAAAAGACGCCGTCACTTGAGATCTAGAAAATATATAAGTAAAAGGAACAGTCAGAGTAAGCTATGGGTATGGCAGAGAATGCTCAACTCTCATTCTGATAGACCAGCCCATCACCAGGTGAAGTTGGTTGGTGGATATTATTGATATTATAAGTTTGTTGTTTTCAAAGTTTAATATCCGATAAATGTAAATGTATTTGTCCACGTATAGATTTTGTTTAGTGTTGTCTTTTCGATAGTTGTTATTTTGATGAGTTAGTTATATTGATTTGATCAGTAACTTTTGAGTTGGTTTTCAAGTTTTATATTTTCATTTCTTTATATTGTTTTTGGTAGGCCTAAATCCTGTAATGTTTTTTTTTTTTTTTTTTTGGTGCAAGTTTTACATATTAATTACACTTCAACTGCGAAAAAGCAAGCCTGTCTGAGCTGGTAGTATATATTATTATGTTCTCTTCAGTAACCAACTTTACTCCTAAACTCGATTATTGAAATTAACAAACACATGTAGCAGTCCTGGGATTCGAACTCAGGATTCTCTAATATGTCATAGAAAACGATGCTAAACAATGACATGTATGTATGTACACTCGGATACCGTGTAGTGTGTAGCCCACTCTGAAATATGACGATAGTGCGTTATTATATGTGCGATTAGTTTGCTTGGGAGACAGATTAACTTGCGCATGTGATGTACACCCTATGTGGGGGATTGAGTTTTTTTATTCTATCTATCTATCTATTGCCTGACGCCGTGATCCCCGAAGGGGTGGCCACGAACGAACCGCCCCCATGCACCTCTGTCCCCAGTCAGTCGACGCCCCTCCCCCCAACCAGCACCGCCTTCATTCATGTAGTTCCTCACTCCATCCTTCCACCTCATATTCGGTCTACCTCTCCCCCTCTGTCCCTCCACCTCGCTCTCGTACACCCTCTTAGTCATTCTCTCGCTTTCCATACGTTCCATATGGCCGAACCATCTCAAGTTGTTCCTTTTCACACTTTCCAGCACATCTACCTCCACACCACACCTCCTTACTTCCTCATTAGTCTGTCTATCCCTCCATGTAATTCCGCACGCACTCCTTAAGTAATTCATTTCCACTGCTCTCACTCTTGGTCTGAGTCTCTCAACCAACGTCCATGCTTCGCTTCCGTAAGTCAGTGTCGGGATTACCACACTGTCATGCAAGGACTTCTTCACTTCCATACTGACCACCCTATTTCTTGTTACTGCTTTTAGCGTTCCTACAACCCTCTTCCCCTGTTGTACCCTCTCCCGCACCTCTTCATCCATAGTCCCATCTTTACTCAACACACTGCCCAGATACTTAAAAGAGTTGACGATCTCCATAGCCTGACCGTTCAGCTTCACCTCACACTCTGTGACTTCACCCCTTTCGAAGACCATAACCTTGCTCTTCCCCGTATTTACCTTCAAATTCCGTTTTTCGCACACTGTTCCAAACTCATTTACCAGACCCTGCAACTCCCATTCATTATCACTCATCAGAACTGTATCATCCGCAAACCGCAGTATAGGTAGCTTCCACTCAATTCCCTCCCTTTTCAGCGATACACCAACATCCACTGCTCTTGATAGTATTTCTTTCATAACTCCATCCATATATACAGTAAACAACCACGGGGACATCACACACCCCTGTTTCAAACCAACATTCAGGTCAAAGAACTCGCTCTGCTCACTCTCCACACATACTGCCGCCTTTGCACCCTCATACATGCTCTTCACTGCTTTCAGCAACTTGCCCTCTACTCCGTATATTCTAAGTACAGTAAACTTCCGTTAATCCGAAGGGCAGCGGACCGGCCCTCGTTCGGATTAGTGGATTTTTCGGATTATCGGACTTTACCCCTATGAACCTGTGTATGACGAAAACATCGAGACATTAGGCCACCCAAATGACACAATGGTGCACACACATATCATATGTTCATGAAATCACTTCAAAAGTTTACCATTGTCATTGTAGCCTATTACCTACCTTCAAAACATTCAGATTAATGGTCAAAGGAATCTGCTGATATAAACGTCTTCTTCTTCTTCCGTCTACTAGCGAGTTTGTCTTGCTCTTTAAGATCAGATGTGGTTCGGGAAGTAATGCCTTAACAACGGCACTTCCCTGAGAAGTTCTTGTAATTTTCCTTTTGTGATGTGCTCTGTTATATTATATTGTATTGAAAGCACCCTTGTCTTGTTGTCTTGAAAGCACCCTTGGGACGCTCTGATCACTGAACTATAAATAGTAGCGTATCGGAACGTCCAAAGGTGCGTTTTCAAGCTCAAGGCTAATACATCCAAAGGTGCGTTTTCAACCTCAAGACTGAATGCGCTTGCAGAAAATGCGGTGCAAGCCAGTAGCGCATCGGAGCGTCCCAAGGATGCGTTCAAGAGCAAAACAAACTCTCTAGCAGACGATGTGGAAGAAGAAGAAGAAGAAGAAGGTGTTTACGTTTATATCAGTAGCTTCCTTTGACCATTAATCTGAATGTTTTGAAGTAGGTAATAGGCTACAATGACAATGGTAAACTTTTAAAGTGAATTCATGAACATATGATATGTGTGTGCTCCATTATGTGTCATTTGAGTGGCCTAATACCTCAAAAAGGGGACTTTGGGACTTCTTGAAATTCGGACCAACTTCTTGAAATTCGGACCATCGGGTGAATTCGGATTTGGCCTCAAATTGAAAAATTCGGACTATTGGGAGATTCGAATCATCGGTCGTCGGATTAACAGACTTTTACTGTACTTTCCACAAACCTTCTCTATCCACTCTGTCATAGGCCTTCTCCAAGTCCATAAAGGCAACATACACCTTTTGTTTCTTCTCCAGATACTTCTCCACAACACAATTCAGGGTAAAAATCTGATCTACACATCCTCTTCCCTTCCTAAAGCCTCCCTGCTCGTCGCCTATCCATTTCTCCGTTCTCACTCTCTCTCTCAATCACTACCCTACTGTATACCTTCCCTACTACGCTTAGAAGACATATTCCTCGGTGGTTACCACACACTCCTCTTTCCCCTTTGCCCTTATATAGGGGGACTATTATGCCAGTCTTCCAGTCATCGGGTGCACTCCCCTTCTCCCATGCTAGTTTGCACATTTTCCATACCCATTCTATCACTATCTCACCACCATACCTCAACATTTCCCCACACACTCCATCTGTTCCTGGTGCTTTCCCCAACTTCACTCTTTTCATGGCTTCCCACACTTCTGACCTCCTGATCCCCACCTCCTCCTCCACTACTTCTCTTCTTCTCCCTCCCATACCATATCCAGCTATGTTTGCTGGCTCTTCATTCCTTTCATTTAGCAACTCACTGAAGTACTCCCTCCATCTTTCGACTCTCTCTTGCTTCTCGGCTAGCATTCTCCCATTCTTATCTTTCACACCCTTACTGTTTCCCTTGCTACCTTCCCTAACTTTCTTGACTTCTTTCCAGAACAGTTTCTTACTCTCCCTCCATTTTACACTCAGATTCCTTCCAAATTCCTCATCTACTCTTCTCTTACTTTCCTTCACTACTCTCTTCACCACCCTCTTACTCTCCACGTACCTCGCTCGTTTCTGTCTCTCGGAATCTTCATTCTCTCTACTACCCAACCACTCTCTATATGCTTTCTTCTTTTCTTCCACAGCTATTCTTACCTCTTCTGTCCACCATGCTGTACCTTTCACTCCCCTCCCTCTTCTCCTCACTCCACACACCTCCTCACATGCTGCACAGATCTCATCCTTAAACACCTTGCTCATCTCCTCCACTTCCTCCATAACTTCCAGGTCGAACCCACCTAGTCGTCTTTCCACTGCTCTCCTGTACTCCTCCCTGACTTCCTCCTCCTGCAACCTCTCCACCCTCCTCACCATTCCACCCTCCTCTCGCCTCCCTCCCGCTCTCCTCACCCACTTCTTTTGTATCCTAACCTTAGCTACCACTACATAATGATCAGACAGACCCCCTCCATTAGTTGTGTATTGGCTAATTCCACGGATTATTGTGTGGACCCTAGGCTAGTCGTGCTTGGCTTTCTCTCGGGTCCTATGTGCGTTCAGATGGTTTCTGAGCGGGATGGGTTACTTTCCGGCGGGTTTTTCTCGGTTACACCATGAAAAAACCCGGCCGAGAGCCGTGTTGGGCCACGCGTGGTTTCAACACAGGCTTGTGTCCCCGGCGATGAGGTGTCTGTGGCTCTCCAGGACTGCGTCTCTGTGTTGGTGCCTGTTTTCAGGCTCCCTATGATTCCCGGCGGATTGGCTGTACCCATCTAACATTGTTCATGCGGACATATGTTATGAAGTTTTTCTACCCGGTTTTACAAACCAAAGGAAAAACCTAGCTGTTGTTGAGGGCTTTCCTCCCCGGCGATCTTTTACAAAGAAGTGGGGACAGGAACTTATGGGGTTAACGTTTTTACATCTCACCCGGCGGGTGCACCTTGGTAGGGTGGGATGAACGTCTTGGTCATTCAGTTAGTTAACCGATCCATTTTAGTGATACTATAGGTATCGCCGCCTTCACATTTACGGCGATCGAAGGTTCAATTAGGGTTAACATCTTTTTTCACAAATTTTTCACACCCGGCGGGTGCTCCTGGGAGGAGGAAATAAGGAATTTACAAATTCAATTTCGTTAACCAGTTAATTGAGAGATACGTTAATGTATCGCCGCCTTCAAACTTACGGCGATCTTTTGTGACAATTCGTTAGAAATCAGATCTCGTATCAGCCTGCCCTGTGTTATTCTGCTAAATAATTCAGGTGCCGGCGTCTTTGTGGGGGGTTGTTTTCCAAAATTGAATCTTGAAACAGTCACCACCGGAAAGACTATAAACGCCATTCTGGTCCTTTATATTATGTCAGAAGGTATTCTTAACTTTCTTAAGACATGTTTAGATATTCTGAAATCTTTATAGAACCCCGCCGCGTAGCGAGCTGTGATCGTTGTGACATTACGTCTCGTTACCCGGCGGGTTATTAACACATGTGTGCGAACATGTTGGGTTAACCTTATGAGCATTAATTCCTGGAAATTTTCTTTTTTCCAGAGCTGGGCTCCGGCGGACCATTACAGACCCTGCAGTAGTTTTCCCCACCAGTCTTTGTCATGGCTACCTTTGCCCCAGTTTTTGCTTTATGCATTACCCCTACCTGTGCCGGTATCCCTATTTTTGCGCACACTCTTTGCATCAAGTGTGTTAAATGTCTAGACCGTTCAAGGGGTCTGTGGGTGATGCGCAACTGTTCCTTTTGCTCCCAATTAAGTGTCAAGGTCCTCCGCGACAATGATAAGACTGCAGCGGTCGCCTTACGAGAGGTTAGGCAACAGATGTCAGCGTATACTACGATTGTGGCTCATAAGTCACTTCAATGTGACAACGTCCCTCTTTGGGATAGGCTTCTTTTCGAGCACCCTCCCCCTAAACGTTCCTATTTGTTAGTAGTCTTGGCAAATCCAACGTCAAGGCTATTAACCTAATTGCAATGACGACTTGTCTATTTTGACTGCTATGTCGTCATTCCAACCGCGGTTAAAAAGAAAACGTCTAGAGTCTACTCCTTATCTTGCTCTAGGAGACGTTGTACATTAACCAAAACTACCACCGAAGGTGAAAAAAGCATTAGAAGAGAAGAAAAAGGGGTTTACCTTAGTTACCGCTCAAGGCCCATCCCGTGTTCCGTCATGCGCCGATCCCTGTCGAACGTGCGCATGAGCGACCCTCTCTTGTTATCATTTTTCACGCGCCTCCATTGATTGAGTCCGCTTTTGTTGTGCTCCTTCAATTCACCCTGTTTTAGGTTCGTTTCGGCTTTTCTGGCCTTCTTTTTGCTAGACAGATGTTACGTGATCTAGGACACACCTAAATGGGCTCCTCAGTGTGTTTAATGGAGACGCGTGTGGAAATAGCTACCGAAGGTACGGGGGCGCTTGGCGTTCCCCGTCTATATGTTTTCATTCTTTCTCTTTTCATATTCTTTTTTCCTGTTAGTCTGGGCATAGTTTAGCTTTTAGCTTCAATTAGCCTAGCTTGTTTATCATTCAGGAATTGCTATGCCCTTATGAGTTCTCATTTTTTCATAGCCTAGGTGTACAGTTGGTTCACAACCTGAGATTTCGTGGTGGCGGTGCTGTTTGTAGAGTTTGTGTCAGCCGCATAACTAGCGTTATTCCCGAGTCCCCCCTTTCGAGCCTTCACTGTGTCTCAAGGGCCTGGGCGCTTAGTGGTTCGTGATACCCAGAGGTACCCCACGGGGGCCTCTCCCTCACTCCACAGGGTTTTTTCGCCCCTGACACATTCTCTACTCGCGGCTAGGCCACCCTTTTTCTCACCAGTTTCATTACTGGTTTTTTGTGTTTCCCTTCCTGTTTTCACCTCCATCCTTTCATCACTTTTGCCCAATCCTGGGGTACCCCACGGGGGCCCCTGTTGTGCCAAACCACCCAACCTGCCACTTCTCCTCATGGGCTTTGCTCTATCTCTGTGGGTTGGGTGGTTCCCAGGGTATGTGCCTCCTCTCCCCTGGTGTGCCTTCCTTGCCTCTCCCTTGACCGGTCGAGTCAGGATATTATCAAGGAAGACACTGCTCAGCTAGATGGTCACGGTCATCTTCGCTTGGAGTTCATAAGGAGTTGACGCTTGTTTGCCGGCCTTTTTTGGTTTTCCTAGACGCCCCTCTCGCTTGTTCGGCACCGGGCCCTCTTGGCAGGTCCCGCAAATTTGCGGTGTGCTCGATTCGGCCCTCTGGGTCGTTTCGGCTCCCCGCAAATTTGCGGAGATCGCTGGGGGGTCGCGTGACGATGTGGGGGGTTTGTGTCGGTACGGATCTACCTCCATTGGCCCGCAAATTTGCGGTTATAGTTGGCTTTCACTGTTGACCCTTTTTTGTGTCATATTGTTGCCTGATACTATATTGGTGTATGCACTTTCCTGGTGTTATAGGCCCTGCATGTAAGATGTTGAGTGGTGGTTAACACTTTCTCCATCTTTGCAGGTTCTGCTGGTGCTCTTCCGCCTCGGCCGCCCTCCTCACCTACCTCTGTGCTCCCGGTTTAGGGTGAGTACAGCTCCCTGTTTGCATGTGTGTTCCTGTTTCCCCATGCTCCTTCCCTGGTTATTCTTGGACATTCTCTCCACTTACACCTTCGACGTGCTGATTCTGGTGTGTGTTCTTCTCGTGCTGGTCGGCTGCTTTGCTTTCGCCTTGGTTGTCGCTCCCCTTGCTTGGTGAGCCACATGTCCTGCTTGCGCCACTCGCTCTTTGTGTCCTCTACGGCCTACCTCCCTGCTCTGTGTGGCCCGTGTCTGGCCCTGGTGGTTGTGCTGCTCCATGGCCCTGGTTCCTCGGCGGCGGCTGTGGCCTCTGCTTCCCTTCCGTCGGTGTGGCCGATGGTCTCACGCCACTTTGGGCCTGTGGGCCGCCGTTTCCCCGGCCTTTGTTGCCGCCCGGTTCCGCGTCACCCTGGGTATCCCTGACCCGACTGCCGGCCGTTCTACACAGCCCGTAGCCTCGTAGGTGGAGCTCTCGTCTCACACACGAGGGGTCGGGGGTTCACTCCCTGACCGGGCAGTGACGGATTGGGCTTGTCTCCTTTCATGTGTTAGCCTCAGTTCACCTAGCTGTAAATTGGTCCCTGGTCTTCGTGGACAACGTTGTGTCGTCCCGTCTGGGGTTGGCACCAATGGTGCAAGGCGAGCTGGGTATCATATGGTTCCCCTCCGCTACTGGTCAACCTAAGCCTCCACGCTCTCGCTCGCCTCGCTACTGCCCCTCGTCGTCCTCCTGATCGCCTTGACGTCGCCCGTCGCCCTCGTCTTGGTTCTCGCCCTGAGGCCGGGGTTGGCGGCTCTGCTCCTATGCGCCCTCCCCTGGCCTCTAAGGATAGGGGCTCTCCTCCCTTCCGCCCGCTTTTCTAGCCCAGCCGACTTCCTCTTACGTTGTCCTCTCCGCGCGCGGTTGTTCGTGCTGTCGCTGGCCCTCTGCTCCCTCCTACTCTGTCCAGGAGGGTCCGCCTGGGTGTCGTTGCTTCTCCTACTTCACCTACTTCCGTGCCTCTTCTTCCTTCACGGTCTCGTCCCGCGGTGGGGGTCCCTCCCTCCTCCGCCTCGGTGTCGGGCCGCCATGTTCTCTCAGCCCCGGGGGTCCTTGCTCTGTTTCCCCCCGCGGCTCCTTCTGGCCTCCTTTCACCCGTCCGGCCTTCCCCCTCCCGTCGTCCTGCTCCTCCTCCTTCTTCTCTTCCTGCCCTTCACTTCCCGTCTCGCCTGGGGGGTGCCCCTCCTCTTGCCTCGGTGAGGTTTCGGGGTCCCCCTTTTCTCGGGAGCTGTCGTGTTGCTGGAAGAGGGGGTTGGTGCTGTTTCCCCCTCGGCCGTTCGTGTTCGGGGACAGGTCCCTCTACGGCGACACGGCCGTCGCCGCTCGCCTTCCTTGGGCCGCGGCGCTGCTGGTTCGTGTCGTGGGTCTCGCTCCCGCTCACGCTTGTCCCTGCGGGCCGACCCTTCTGGGTGGGGGGGGGGGGGTGGGGGGGGGGTCTCCTCTCTCGGTTCGATTGTTGGCTTTGCAGGGCTGGGTTGTGTCACACTTCGACGGGTGCTTGGCGTCGTTGGCTGCCTCCCTCTTCTCGCGCTTCTTGGCGGTGCCTCAACCTCAGCGCCTCGCCATTCCTACCCCTGCTACGGTCCCGCTCCCTTCTGCAGGCCTACGCTCTGGTCAGACTTCGCCGCACTGCCCTCCTTCCGGCTGTTCAGTCCCTGGCTGTGTTGCCGGGTCGGTCCTCCTATGGGCCGGGTTTGTGCGACGCCGGTACGCCTGGCTTCGCCGTCATGCTCGGTCGCCCTCTCCCCTTGGAGGCCTGGTTTGTTGTGGCCTTCGCCTTCACGCCGTTCCGTCGACGGCTCTCCTTCGGTCCCTCCCTTAGGTTCCTAGCCTTGACGTTGGACTGGGGTCGTCCCTGCTTTTGCCTCCTCTTGTGTCTGTCGGCGGGTTGGCCGGCGCGTTCTGGTCCTGGATGGGCGCGCCCATTCTTGACCTTTGTTCTCTTGCTCCCCCGTTCTTCTCTCACCCGGATCAGGCCTCTGTCGCCACGGTTTTTCCCTTGCGACAGAGGGTGACGGACTTCTTGTCTTGTCTTTCGGTTCCCTCCAGCCGTCTGTCCCCGCCTGCGGCTTTTCGGGGCGTCTGCGCCAGGCGCTCTTCGCGAGGGTTTGGACTTTGTTCTGCGGGTCCACCTTCGGCTCGCGATGTCTTTGGTTCCCGAGCTGAAGGCGATTTTGTGCGCGGCAACTCGGCGCCGCCCGACGGTGCTGTCCTCGTTCTGCCGGCCGGCCCCCTTGGATATGTTATCCTCTGCTCTATATACGTCGGGGTTCTTTCAGCTGGTTGCTTGGGTATGCTCGCTTCTCTGTCGGCGGCCCCTGCTTCCGCCACGCGCCGACACGCTGTGTCGTTGCGGTCCCTGCTTCCGTCACGCACCGTCGTGCTGTGTCGCACGCGGGGTCTTCTCAGTCCCGTCCTTCTGCCGGTCCTCTTCGGGGTGCTGCTGCACGTGCTGCCGCCTTGCGCGGCCGCTGGCCTGGGCCGTTGCGGGCCAGTGCGTCGCTTCCGCCTCGCCCTTCTGTTCTTGCCCCTTTCATCCCCGCTGTGTCGGGGCTGGCCGGCCTTCCCCTTCCGGCCGCCCTTCGACGTGGTCTGCCCCGCGCCGGCCTGGGGTTGGGGGGGGGGGGGGGGTCGACGTGGCGCTCGTGCCCGCACGGCCCGTACCGAGGGTACCTCCGCGTCAACGCAATGTGTGGTTCTCTGGGTCGGACTCCTTGTTCTCCTTCTCGCCTGGCCGACCGGGTCGCTCCCCTCCTCTCGGGTGCTCCCTCGGGTTGTTTTTGCCCTTGCGCCCCTCGGTTGCCGCGAGGGACGTTGGGGGCGGCGGGTTGCGCGGTGGGGTCTCGCCTGGTGGTGGACGTCTCGGCCCCCTTTCCGCTCTTGTCACCGACGCCGGCCCATCTCTTCGGAGGTGGCCCACGTGCTCACTTCCATGCCCGAGCTGGGTGGCGTCGAGGGAGTTGACCGCCGGTCGCCCGGTTTTCCTCTCCCGTGTCTTTCTGGTCCCGTCGTCGAACTGCGACGCGATGCGACCGTTGGTGGTTCTGTCGGCCCTCAACAGGCGCGTCGTGCACACACGGTTTCGGATGCTGCCGGTACCCCTGGTACGCCTGGCCCTGTGCCCTCTGTCGTGGGTTGTGTCGCTGGCCCTCCAGGATGCGTCTTGGCTCGTTCCTCTCCATCCTCTCTTCCAGCGATTCTTGGCCGTTCGGACTTCCGATCGTGTGTTCCTGTTCGCCGGCCTTCCCTTCGGTCTCCACATCGCGCCGCGGGTCTTCTCCGCACATGTGGGGCCGGCTCTGGGTCCTCTCCTCAGGAGCGGGCTCCGGCTCCTGTTTTCCTTGGCCGACTGGTTGGTAGTTTCCGAAGCCCTGGGCCTGTGCGTTGGTGACGCCCTCACAGTCGTTCGCACCGTCGCACGGTTAGGGTTCCCCTTTTGATGTTCCCGTTTCACGCTTGACCACGTCGCGTGTCGTGCCATGGGTCGGTCTCGCAGTCTTCGCCGTGTTGCACTCGGTTTCCCTCCTGGGGTGGCTCTGGGACTCGTTCGTGGGTTCGCTGCTTTGGGCCGCTCTGCCCCTTTCCTTAGGGAGCCTCTGGCTCCTCCGCCTCCTCCTCATGGGCCCCGTGGTGTTTCCGTTGCCCCTCTGGATCGGCTCCTGCCGCTCCTGCGTCCCGTTCGCTGACGCTTCGGTCTCTGGGTTGCTCCGGGCTCGCTCTCTGCGGCGGTGCCCTGGTCCGCCCCCCCCGCCGACGGTCTGGGTAGCCTCAGATCCGTCGAGCGCGGTTGGGTGGGGTTCCCGATCGACCCTGGGACGTCCACTTCCTGGCTGATGGGTGGGTCTCCCTCCACTTACCCGTCTATGCCCTCGGACTGTTGGTTCCTCTGTTCTTCCTGCGGGTCCACGCGCTGGCCCTTCGGGGTCAGTCGGTGGCCTTCGGGTTCGCCACTCAGACAGGCTGTCCCCTGTTTTCCTTCTGCGGGGGTTCCTCCAGGTCGTTGACTCTATTGGGGGTCTCGGTGGAGTTGTTCTTCCTCGCGGCCCGGCACCCCTTCTCCTTGCATGCCTCCTCCCTGCCCGGGCCTGCCACCCTGTGGGCGGCCGCCCTGTCGTGGGGGCAGGGCGTTCTTGTTGAATGGGCGTTGCAACGGACTGTGTTCGCCGACCTCGCGGCTTCCTGAGGTGTTCCGGAGGTCGCCTTGTTCGCATCGGGGGTGCCGCGCCGGTTGCCTTTGGACCTCTCCCTCCGGCCTCGCGCTCCGGGGGGGGTCCGGCCGCTTTCATGGTGGCCTGGTACAGGTGGCGGTCGATCTACATCTTTCCGCCCCTAGACGCGCTGTTGCTGTGCCCAGTCCTCGCGAGGCTGCGGCTGTATCACGGCTGCGTCTGGCTCCTCGCGCCTCTGTGGCCGGCACGGGCTTGGTCCGCCCGGTTGCCGCGGTGGTGCCCGAGTCCGGTCCCTCTACCTGTCTCCGGCTTCCACTTGGGCTCGGTTGGGGTCCTGCGGGCCTCGTTGGCCTTCGCGTCGTGCTTGTTCATGTGGCACGGTGGCTCCCGGTCCCCGGCCGGGCCCTGGCCGGGTCCTGACTGACTTCCTGCAGCGTTCCTGGCCGTCTTCTCCTTGGGGGCCTTACGGGTCCCGCTGGGGGTCTTTTCCTAGGTGGCTACAGGCCACTCGCCTGCCTGTTGGCTCTTCTTCCCTCGTCCTACGCTCCTTGTTTCACCTCTTCCGTACGCGTCGCTTTCGAGTCGACGCTATCCGTACCCCCTTGTCTGCCGTCCGGGGGCTCTTTGGGTCCGTCGCTGGGCTGGTCGTTCTGCCACAGGCGCGGGATTCCTTCCTGCCGGCTGCCTTCCGGGATCGTCCTCCTCCGCGCCTGGTCCCTCCGCAGTGGGTTCTGGGGCGGGCTCTGGTCCTTCTGGCTTCACCCTCGTCTACAAGGGCCGCTACGCCGGCTCTGTTGCTCGGGCGTCCGCTCTTCCTTGTCGCTCTGGCCGCTGGGGTTCGGGTGTCTGCCCTTGCGGCATTGTCATGGCCCCGGGACTGCGTGCGCTTCTCCCCGTCCTTGCCTGGCGTCTCGTTCGCCTCCTCCCCTCCTTTTGTTGCCACACTTGGGAGGGCGGCCCCCGCTTTCCAGCCTTTCGCCGTCCAGGCTTTCCGGCTTGGGCGTTCCTCGCCATGTGTTGTGCCCGGTGTCGGCCTTGCGCTCCTCTGTTGCGTCTGTGGCGCCGCCTTCGGGTCCTGCTGTGGGGGTGTCTCCTCGGACAGGTGGGAGGCTCTCGCAGGTGCAGATGGGCCGCCGCGTTTGTCGGACCGTTCGTGCCCGTCGCCCTGTTTGTAGGGGTTCTGCGCGCGATGTCGGATCCTTTGCTGCCTCCTTCCGGTTCCTGCCACGTCGATCCTTACCTGCCTTCGCCTCAGCGGTTTTGTGGGTCTTCTATCAATTCCTTCATCTCCTCCTACCTCTCCGTGTCCAGTGTTCGACCCCCTCGGCTGGTGGTTGCTCTCGGGGGTCGTGTTTCCTGGTGCTCTGGCGAAGATCCCTGGTCTTCCCCCCTTGTCCCTCATTCTTTTCCTTTGTTTTATATGACAAAGGGGGGGGGGGGTGTACGGGTTTGCAACACTGGATTGCAAGTTTGGGATTGTGTATTGTTCCAGTACATAAGTGTTTTTGCCACATTGAAAATTGTGTTTTGTTCTTGTGTTCAGTGTTTTTGTTGGTTTTTGAAGAAAAGGGTTTTGGGTACAGTACCTTTTTGGTTTCAGACAAGTCTATGTTTTTGCATTACTATGAATGACGGGCATGTGTTAAAACTGTTCTTTTTAGCTACTCCTCAGTTTTTCACTCTTTTATTAGACTCTCTTGTTTAAATTGTGTCTTTGTCATTCATACTTTTGTTTTATGCATTGGTTTTTGGTAGGTTGGGCTTGGATGTCCTCCTCCTATTTGTTATGCAGCCTTGACGTTGGATTTGCCAAGACTACTAACAAATTGGGAGGTTTGACGTACCTCCCAACCTACCAAATAGGAAAACCTACTATTTGGTAGTAGTCTTGGAAAATCCAACGTACATAATACCCTCCCTCACGCCGGACCCCTGCCCATCCGCGTTCTTCTGCTGACGTGAGATGTGATAACAAGAGAGGGTCGCTCATGCGCACGTTCGACAGGGATCGGCGCATGACGGAACACGGGATGGGCCTTGAGCGGTAACTAAGGTAAACCCCTTTTTCTTCTCTTCTAATGCTTTTTTCACCTTCGGTGGTAGTTTTGGTTAATGTACAACGTCTCCTAGAGCAAGATAAGGAGTAGACTCTAGACGTTTTCTTTTTAACCGCGGTTGGAATGACGACATAGCAGTCAAAATAGACAAGTCGTCATTGCAATTAGGTTAATAGCCTTGACGTTGGATTTTCCAAGACTACTACCAAATAGTAGGTTTTCCTATTTGGTAGGTTGGGAGGTACGTCAAACCTCCCATTCTAAAGAAGTTCTAATAAACCAATTATACAATACTAATCTTGTGTTTACACTGAATCCAAATTGACATGCCCTATATATGATATACATACATTTGTTTACTTTTGATGACATATAATTGACATGGTCTGTCCAAGTTAGGTTTGAGTTGATGCGTAATCCTAACTATTTACAACTGTGCACAATGGGTATATTACTTTCATTCAACTGCAGCTGGGGGTACACAATGGGCCTTTTTGGGGGCGATACAATCATAACTTCACATTTAAGGGGATTAGGCGTCATTTTAACTGCAATGCATTCATGTGTAAGTTCATCTAACGTGGTTTGCATCTTGAATGTGATTGTATCTTTTGTATCAACAATTTCGGCTAATGTGAGATCATCAACATACTTCATACGGATATTTGCGTTACGGGCTATACTATTAACTATAGCTAAAAATAGTATAGGCCCCAGCCGGGTCCCTTGTGGTACCCCACATGTGATGTAATCGTACAGGGATATCGTGTCCCGATAGCGTACCCTGTGCTGGCGATCTGATAGGAAGCTTGATATGAATGATAACAGTGATGGACGGCAACCCAAGAGAAAGAGTTCACGAATTGTATTCGTATTTTCTGGCTCATTACGGAAAGCACAGGCTGCAATATCATTAGCCGGGATCGAGTTTCCCGTGGATGCGATATTTTTGTATTATTGTATTAATTTATTATTTTTGTTTCTTTTAGTTTTTACTTTGAATGTCATTTTACGAAATTAAATTCAATCATTTACAGATATTGTGTTAATTTTATATATAATACGTTTTAATTGGCTTGGGTTATTGTATACAATAATACTGCAGTTTAGGATATTAGAGACAGATTGAGGAATGAAGAGATACGTAGGAGAGTGGGGCAGCAGGAACATTTGTCAGCCAGAGTGGACAGAAGGGTGCTGAGCTGGTATGGTCATGTTGAACGAATGGGAGATGAAAGGCTTACAAAGAGAATATGTGAGTCAGGTACAAGGGGAGATAGAAGGGCAGGAAGACCCCCATTGAGATGGAGAGACTGTGTAAGAAAGGCTTTGGATGATAGAGGAATGACTATAGATCAGGCAGAGGAAGTGGTGGTGGACAGGAGTGAATGGAGAATGCTTGTGAATAGTTGAGTGAACACGTGGTCATTTGGAGTAAGGGGTCGGGCGCAAGTTCGACTAGATAATAGTCCATCAGGCGCCTGGCCCGGGGGGACGATTAATATGAAGGGTGTGCCTGGAAGTGTGGTGGGAGGGCTTGTGGCTTTGGCTCCGCTGCATGTCTGCCTGCCGAGATCGGAACCTCTCCGGGTGGTCAGGGGCTGGGGGAGTGCTGGAGCGACCTTGGTAACCCTGGTCTCTGGGTCTTCTCCTGGGTGACCTGGATGTGTGTGAGTTTGTGCTTTTTATCTGTGTGTTTTTTTTTTTTTATGTTGTTTTTGTGTTTTCCCTGTTCTTGCTCTGTCTTGAGTCGGCTACCCCCAAAATGGGGATTGGGCCAGAGCATATAGATAGATAGATAGATAGATAGGATATGGTAATCTAGGTTAGGATATAAGAACAAGTTAGGATATTATAAATTAAGTTATGAAAGGATAAAGTTTGGTTAGCATAGTTATGTTAGGTAAATTACGGTAGTTAGTGTAATAACATCAGATCCTCAAATATTGTAAGCCTACTGTAACAAAGATACATTTATTTGTATGAAATAAATATACTTTAACCTATTTTAACCCTTTGAGTACCAGCGACGTGTTATATTTTAGTCTAGCTATATTTAGACCATATTATGTAATTATGTAACTTAAGAAGGATCTGTGGTAGTTAACCCGGGAGCTGCGGGAAGACTCTTAAGAGTTCCCCCGGCGGACTGCGGGAAGACTCCTGAGTAAGTAAAATTAAAAATCAACTTTTGACATCGAAAAAAAAAAAAAAAAAAAAAAAAAAAAATTTTTTTTTTTTTTTTTTGGGCCCCTGGGCCATGCAAAATCTCAGTCCTCTACCTCCCCTCCTTCCCCACTTTCCTCCTATCACTCAGTTATCACCTATTTTCCCTATTATTCCCTTATTCTGAGGTATATTTTCGTGCTAACATTAGCGAGTTGCAAGCAGGGTGTTGTCATCACTGATAGCAATCGAGTGCAAGAGAGAGAGAGAGAGTATCGATCGACTGTGTCGCAGTGGCCTTGGGGAAAATTGGCGGGAAGGTAGCTTGCCTCACCCATACATTATACAACTCGCGGGCTATATCTCCGATTTTGACCATCCAAACGCTGTTTTCACTCGTTTTATTGTTGTTTCAGGTTAATACCTTTATAATCAACCCATAATAGGCGCATATGGATAATTATTAATGCTATTAATGGTACAATGAATATTTTAGTGACGAAAAACCTCAAATACGTCAGCACAGGGGGAGGTTTTCAATTACCCCCGTGCGCACTTCAGAGGTTAATGGGGTTGGTTGAAATAGTTTGAAGCCTTTTCACTGCTAGAGGTCCTTCCTAAGCTGAATAAAATCGTCCAATAGTTTCTAGAATATGATGAAAAGGACGTCACCGGTACTGTACGGGTTAAACATGATAGTCTACCATTCATTTGTTTAAAAGTATCTAAATTATAAATTAATAAAGAAGGCGTCGTCCGAGGGGTTCGAACTCCTACACTTTTAATTATTCCTATTACGTTTACTACTGATAATCATCGATGTATTATCGTTCATAATTATCTAACACATGAGTTGCTACCTTCAAATAGTGTCGATTTTTTTCAGTGAATTATCGGTCAAAATGATCATAATTGCGTTAATAATATATACACTCTGCTTTTTATTAGCGATTGCGAAACAATGATACAGAGGCAATGTATTCAAGCCAACATTGGAGTAAATAAAGCAGAGGAGCGAGTTCAGCCGATATTGGTTGATGACGACGGTCTCTCCCTCAAACAATCTTTCCTTCATCCTATGACTTAGATTCGTGAGTCCAGGCATTTTGACTCCAACGTCCCTTGAGAATTCGGCTTTGTCACTCTTAACCCGGGAACTGCGGGGAGACTCTTAAGAGTTCCCCCGGCGGACTGCGGGAAGACTCTTGAGAGTAAGTAAAACAAAAAATCAACTTTTGACATCGAAAAAAAAAAAAAAAAAAAAATTATTTTTTTATTTTTTATTTTTTTTTTGGCCCCTGGGCCATGCAAAATCTCAGTCCTCTACCTCCCCTCCTTCCCCACTTTCCTCCTCTCCTTCAGTTATCACCTATTTTCCCTATTATTCCCTTATTCTGAGGTATATTTTCGTGCTAACATTAGCGAGTTGCAAGCAGGGTGTTGTCATCACTGATGGCAAGCGAGTGCAAGAGAGAGAGAGAGAGAGAGTATCGATCGACTGTGTCTCAGTGGCCTTGGGGGAAATTGGCGGGAAAGCAGTTTGCCTCACCCATACATTATACAACTCGCGGACTATATCTCCGATTTTGACCATCCAAACGCTGTTTTCACTCGTTTGATTGTTGTTTCAGGTTAATACCTTTATAATCAACCCATAATAGGCGCATATGGATAATTATTAATGCTATTAATGGTACAATGAATATTTTAGTGACGGAAACACCTCAAATACGTCAGCACAGGGGGACGTTTCCAATTACCCCCATGCGCACTTGTTAGGTTAACTTTGGGGGAGACACTCGTTACAGGCAACCTGCCTTTTGTCTCCTCCATACACATAGAAAAACAAATGCATTAAGCCAGTGTGATAGGGAGATGACTATCCCATGCCAAAGGTCGTAGGATGACAAAAAGTAAGTCCCCTTAGGTTAGGAGAAAGAGGAGGACCAGGTAATCACGGACTGCAAAGGTATTTTATTTAAGTAATGAAAGAATTTTTCTTATTATATTTATATTTACTTCAGCTAATGGTTAGTTCATACTCCCCGAATTACTTGCATCAAATATATTGTTTAGTGTATTGAACTCTATTAAATCAAGTTTCATGGAAAAGTATAACAATAGGTCAAATAGTATGAGTCTTAGGTTTAATGTATGAAAAAAACTGTTAATACTGATATTATGCTTGTTGGTAACTTTACATCCTGATGCTGACTCATAGATGAGTCGAAATGTTAAAAACAATACAGATGTTCGTGATTGCCTCTTTCGCCGTAAGCATATTGTGACGTTAACCACTCCGTTAGAACCGCATGGCTTGTCCTACAGTGACTCGCTAGGATCGCCAGGGCAGTGGATGTGGCTACAGTTGGTGTATTGTTGTGTGCTTTATTTCATATGAAAGCTCGTGTCATGGGCAGTCCAGAAAGGCTCTTTGTTTTCACCCATGTCAAGGCTTTATATATTTAATTGCAAAGTATATGTTTTATCATTAAGTAGTAATGATAGGAGTTGAGAGAGAGTAGAACAGAGTGTGGGGAGGCGCGCAGTGTTTTGCTATACTCGATGATGTCATAGCTGGCTGGCCTCGTGGGGATTCGTTGAAGGAGTTTTTTACCATGCTTGGTGATGTCATGTTTAGCTAGCTTCTTTAGCATTGGCTAGAGGACTTGTTACCGCTTTCCCACGCGGTTCGAACTAGTGCAAGTATATATATACTGCTCTCTGGCCACTCTCTCCCTCAGATCTTGTTTCTAGAACGCATCCCTCTTATCCCTTTGATACCTGTCCTCCTATCTGCACCTGAGAACCTTTTCCTCTGCCTATCTCTCTCATTTTCCATATCTTTCACCACCTTTTATTAATATTATACCCCCTCTGGTTAACTCTGCAAAATCAGCTTAATGCTGGCCAGTTGTATTGTGCGTTAAGGTCTGATATAACCCATGTATGTTAGTTGTTAAGATAAGTTGATCACGAAGCATTGGTTGGCATTCATATTGTTCAGTACCGCTTCCTATAATTATTAGTGTTCTGCTAGATTAATAATGCTAGACTAGGAGTCTGATACTACAAGGTATTGTTTCCGATGAGTGCTGGCTTTAGTTAAAAGCTGCACGACATACCTGAGAACTGGAGTTGATTGGGTAAATTCTAGTCTGTGTGCCATTGAGAGTAGAGCATGCACGAATGAGGGCTTTTTGCCTATACCATTCTGCACTGTTCTAGGCTCGATTGTTTGTCTTTGAGGTATGCCAGGAGAACGCTTAATACTTCGGTATTAAGGTTTCTCAAGAGAGCTACCCTTCCCTATAACGTAATATTTGACGCACAGACTTGAGATTTGCACTAGGCTATGCGGCATGCCATGCGCACCAGTATCTCGTATCATTGACTCTAGCTAGACTTTATCAGTCATAGTAGACATTAAGTATATTAAACCAATTACTCTTATTATGCATACCCGTTTATGATTACACAAGCATTTTGCAGCCTAGTTTGATGTATTGAGACACAAACGACTTAGGCTCTTTTTGTTGATAGGAATACTGCATTGTCGTGGCGATTATTATTATTGTTGTAGCGTTTAGGATATTCTTGGCTCCGACTGCATTATATATCCTGCCTTTTTGTGTGCATAGCCTGCACGAGCATTGTTCCGCTGCCGGCCTTTTTGGGTTCCATTTCCGATTCGAGCATCTTGATGGCATCTAACATTTAAAGAAGATTCCTTGTTGGTGTTGAAGGACTTTAGTGCACTTTCTTTCATGCAGGAGTGCCTGACATTTATTGATTAAAGTAACGTAAGCTGTAACTTCCCTTACCACCTTACTTTGCATACCATAACCAAGCACCTTCGGTTATAGGTAGTAATAGGCTGTTTTTACATAACATTAAGCCTAGAGTAGACGCACATTTATTGAGAGTTTGATAACCTATTATTGCATATAGAACTCTGGAGAGTATTTGTGTTCTTTGTTCACTGGGAATATACATCAGAGGTTGGATCTAGCGCTTTCCGTTGTAGCATTTATGCCATTACTAGTCCAATGAATATGAGCCCTGATATATTTAAACCTCAGTCGTAACAATATTACTGTACTTTATTACAATAAGAGTAGCCTATGCAAATAATTATTTATGAAACTATTAATTAATAATGCAGCACAGATCATAGTACTCTGAACATATTTAAACATCATGCCATTAATGGGATAATTATATTGAATTCTATGAACTGATTTATTGAGGAAAGGGGGAAAAGGCGCAGAAACAGCTTAGGTCAGATCGTGCTGACGCAATACGACCGGATGAGCAATAAAAGGCATAACAATATTAGTTTAAGTTAGCAGGTGTACTCAATTTCATTCTGACTGATCCAGAAGCTACTTCGTTGGCCCCATGCATATGGCAGCAACGGCACATGACCGTGGGGTCCACTTCATAATGATTGTGTATTGAGTAATTAAAGAGGTAAGAAAGTTATTATATAATTATAGCTAATGGTTATAAACAAAACTATTATATGATTACGGTATCACTTCGATACTAGGTGTTACCAATCTTGCCAACCACAAAATACCAAAATCCGTGCAGTTGGTTGCCCTGTTCTCCTCCGCACCAATTTGCGTGAATCCTCAAACAATTGTTTGAACAATTTCCACCAATTATTAATGCTAATGCTGCATTACAGATTTAACAACTCTAGTTTATCAGATAACACAAAACGGAACACTTTAATTAAGTTCAACTCTCAAATCATTCATTCGATGTAAAGTGGGTTGGCATCTATGCCCCCCCTCCCCCCTCTTTCCACCTTATACAGTTGGCACCCTTACTCTTCCTAATACTAATAAGTGATATCGATGTAAATGTACAACACAACAGCGTCTCATCATTTGCAGACGACACAAAGATAAGTCTAGGAATAACCACAATAGAAGACAAAGAAATCTTGCAAGCAAACATGAACGCTGTATTTCGGTGGACCAAAGATAACAACATGCAATTTAACGAAGAGAAATTTCAGCTGATAAGGTATGGAGGAAATGGAGAAATTAAAAGAACCACAACCTACTTAACCTCTGAAGTGCGCATGGGGGTAATTGGAAACGTCCCCCTGTGCTGACGTATTTGAGGTGTTTCCGTCACTAAAATTGGGAGGTTTGACGTACCTCCCAACCTACCAAATAGGAAAACCTACTATTTGGTAGTAGTCTTGGAAAATCCAACGTCAAGGCTATTAACCTAATTGCAATGACGACTTGTCTATTTTGACTGCTATGTCGTCATTCCAACCGCGGTTAAAAAGAAAACGTCTAGAGTCTACTCCTTATCTTGCTCTAGGAGACGTTGTACATTAACCAAAACTACCACCGAAGGTGAAAAAAGCATAGAAGAGAAGAAAAAGGGGTTTACCTTAGTTACCGCTTAAGGCCCATCCCGTGTTCCGTCATGTGCAGATCCCTGTCGAACGTGCGCATGAGCGACCCTCTCTTGTTATCACATCTCACGTCAGCAGAAGAACGCGGATGGGCAGGGGCCCGGCGTGAGGGACGGTATTATGTACGTTGGATTTTCCAAGACTACTACCAAATAGTAGGTTTTCCTATTTGGTAGGTTGGGAGGTACGTCAAACCTCCCAATTTGTTAGTAGTCTTGGCAAATCCAACGTCAAGGCTGCATAACAAATAGGAGGAGGACATCCAAGCCCAACCTACCAAAAAAACCAATGCATAAAACAAAAGTATGAATGACAAAGACACAATTTAAACAAGAGAGTCTAATAAAAGAGTGAAAAACTGAGGAGTAGCTAAAAAGAACAGTTTTAACACATGCCCGTCATTCATAGTAATGCAAAAACATAGACTTGTCTGAAACCAAAAAGGTACTGTACCCAAAATCCCTTTTCTTCAAAAACCAACAAAAACACTGAACACAAGAACAAAACACAATTTTCAATGTGGCAAAAACACTTATGTACTGGAACAATACACAATCCCAAACTTGCAATCCAGTGTTGCAAACCCGTACACCCCCCCCCCCCCCCCTTTGTCATATAAAACAAAGGAAAAGAACGAGGGACAAGGGGGGAAGACCAGGGATCTTCGCCAGAGCACCAGGAAACACGACCCCCGAGAGCAATCACCAGCCGAGGGGGTCGAACACTGGACACGGAGAGGTAGGAGGAGATGAAGGAATTGATAGAAGACCCACAAAACCGCTGAGGCGAAGGCAGGACAGGATCGACGTGGCAGGAACCGGAAGGAGGCAGCAAAGGATCTGACATCGTGCGCAGAACCCCTACAAACAGGGCGACGGGCACGAACGGTCCGACAAACGCGGCGGCCCATCTGCACCTGCGAGAGCCACCCACCTGTCCGAGGAGACACCCACACAGCAGGACCCGAAGGCGGCGCCACAGACGCAACAGAGGAGCGCAAGGCCGACACCGGGCACAACACATGGCGAGGATGCCCAAGCCGGAAAGCCTGGACGGCGAAAGGCCGGAAAGCGGGGGCCGACCTCCCAAGCGTGGCAACAAAAGGAGGGGAGGAGGCGAACGAGACTCCATGCAAGGACGGGGAGAATCGCACGCAGTCCCGGGGCCATGACAATGCCGCTAGGGCAGACACCCGAACCCCAGTGGCCAGAGCGACAAGGAAGAGCGGACGCCCGAGCAACAGAACCGGCGTAGCGGCCCTTGTAGACGTGGGCGAAGCCAGAAGGACCAGAGCCCGCCCCAGATCCCACTGCGGAGGGACCTGGCGCGGAGGAGGTCGATCCCGGAAGGCAGCCGTCAGGAAGGAATCCAGCACCTGTGGCAGAACGACCAGCCCAGCGACGGACCCAAAGAGTCCCCGGACGGCAGACAAGCGGGTACGTATAGCGGCGACTCGAAAGTGACGTGTACGGAAGAGGTGAAACAAGGAGCGTAGGACGAGGGAAGGAGAGCCAACAGGCAGGCGAGTGGCCTGTAGCCACCTAGGAAAAGACCTCCAGCGGGACCCGGAAGGCCCCCAAGGAGAAGACGGCCAGGAACGCTGCAGGAAGTCAGTCAGGGCCCGGCCAGGGCCCGGCCCGGGACCGGGAGCCACCGTGCCACATGAACAAGCACGATGCGAAGGCCAACGAGGCCCGCAGGGCCCCAACCGAGCCCAAGAGGAAGCCGGAGACAGGTAGAGGGACCGGACTCGGGCACCACCGCGGCAACCGGGCGGACCAAGCCCGTGCCGGCCACAGAGGCGCGAGGAGCCGACGCAGCCGTGGTACAGCCGCAGCCTTGCGAGGACTGGGCACAGCAACAGCGCGTCTGGGGGCGGAAAGATGTATATCGACCGCCACCTGTACCAGGCCACCATGAAAGCGGCCGGACCCCCCCCGGAGCGCGAGGCCGGAGGGAGAGGTCCAAAGGCAACTGGCGCGGCACCCCCGATGCGAACAAGGCGACCTCCGGAACACCTCAGGAAGCCGCGAGGTCGGTGAACACAGTCCGTTGCATCGCCCATTCAACAAGAACGCCCTGCCCTCACGACAGGGCGGCCGCCCACAGGGTGGCAGGCCCGGGCAGGGAGGAGGCATGCAAGGAGAAGGGGTGTCGGGCCGCGAGGAAGAACAACTCCACCGAGACCCCCAAGAGAGTCAACGACCTGGAGGACCCCCGCAGAAGGAAACAGGGGACAGCCTGTCTGAGTGTCTAACCCGAAGGCCACCGACTGACCCCGAAGGGCCAGCGCGTGGTCCCGCAGGAAGAGCAGAGGAACCAACAGTCCGAGGGCAGAGACGGGTAAGTGGAGGGAGACCCACCCATCTGCCGGGAAGTGGACGTCCCAGGTTCGATCGGGAACCCCACCCAACCTCGCTCGACGTATCTGTGGCTACCCAGACCGTCGGCGGGGGGGCGGACCAGGGCACAGCCGCAGAGAGCGAGCCCTGAGCAACCCAGAGACCGAAGCGTCAGCGAACGGTACGCAGGAGTGGCAGGAGCCGATCCAGAGGGGCAACGGAAACACCGCGGGGCCCATGAGGAGAAGGCGGAGTAGCCAGAGGCTCCCTAAGGGAAGGGGCAGAGCGGCCCAAAGCAGCGAACCCACGAACGAGTCCCAGAGCCACCCCAGGAGGGAGACCGAGTGCAACACGGCGAAGACCGTCCACCGAAGGTGCACCGCGGCCGGCAGACCCCGGGGCACCGTAGCGCCGGACAAAACCCATGCGAGACCGACCCATGGCACGACACGCGACGGGGTCAAGCGTGAATCGGGAACATCAAAAGGGGAACCCTAACCGTGCGACGGTGCGAACGACTGTGAGGGCGTCGCCAACGCACAGGCCTAGGGCTTCGGAAACAACCAACCAGTCGGCCAAGGAAAACAGGAGCTGGAGCCCGCTCCTGAGGAGAGGACCCAGAGCCTGCCCCACATGTGCGGAGAAGATCCGCGGCGCGATGTGGAGACCGAAGGGAAGGCCGGCGAACAGGAACACACGAGCGGAAGTCCGAACGGCCAAGAATCGCTGGAAGAGAGGATGGAGAGGAACGAGCCAAGACGCATCCTGGAGGGCCAGCGACACAACCCACGACAGAGGGCACAGGCCCAGGCGTACCAGGGGTACCGGCAGCATCCGAAACCGTGTGAGCACGACGCGCCCGTTGAGGGCCGACAGAACCACCAACGGTCGCATCGCGTCGCAGTTCGTCGACGGGACCAGAAAGACACGGGAGAGGAAAACCGGGCGACCGGCGGTCAACTCCCTCGACGCTACCCAGCTCGGGCATGGAAGTGAGCACGTGGGCCACTTCCGAAGAGATGGGCCGGCGTCGGTGACAAGAGCGGAAAGGGGGTCGAGACGTCCACCACCAGGTGAGACCCCACCGCGCAACCCGCTGCCCCCAATGTCCCTCGCGGCAACCGAGGGGCGCAAGGGCAAAAACAACCCGAGGGAGCACCCGAGAGGAGGGGAGCGACCCGGTCGGCCAGGCGAGAAGGAGAACAAGGAGGCCGACCCAGAGAACTACACATTGTGTTGACGCGGAAGTACCCTCGGTACGGGCCGTGCGGGCACGAGCGCCACGTCGACCTCTACCCCCCCCCCCCCCCCAACCCCAGGCCGGCGCGGGGCAGACCACGTCGAAGGGCGGCCGGAAGTGGAAGGCCGGCCAGCCCCGACACAGCGGGGATGAAAGGGGCAAGAACAGAAGGGCGAGGCGGAATCGACGCACTGGCCTGCAACGTCCCAGTCCTGCGGCCGCGCAAGGCGGCAGCACTTGTAGCAACACCCCGAAGAGGACCGGCAGAAGGACGGGACTGAGAAGACCCCGCGTGCGACACAGCACGACGGTGCGTGACGGAAGCAGGGACCGCAACGACACAGCGCGTCGTCGCGTGTCGGAAGCAGGGGCCGCCGACAGAGAAGCGAGCATACCCAAGCAACCAGCTGAAACAACCCCGACGTATATAGCGCAGAGTACAACAAACCCTGACGAATATCCAAGGGGGCCGGCCGGCAGAACGAGGACCGCACTGTCGGGCGGCGCCGAGTTGCCGCGCACAAAACCGCCTTCAGCTCGGGAACCAAAGACACCGCGAGCCGAAGGTGGACCCGCAGAACGCGGTCCAAACCCACGCGAAGAGCGCCTGGCGCAGACGCCCCGAAAAGCCGCAGGCGGGGACAGACGGCTGGAGGGAACCGAAAGACAAGACAAGAAGGCCGTCACCCTCTGTCGCAAGGTAAAAACCGTGGCGACAGAGGCCTGATCCGGGTGAGAGAAGAACGGGGTAGCAATAGAACAAAGTTCAAGAATGGGCGCGCCCATCCAGGACCAGAACGCGCCGGCCAACCTGCCGACAGACACAAGAGGAGGCAAAAGCAGGGACGACCCCAGTCCAACGTCAAGGCTAGTAACCTAAGGGAGGGACCGAAGGAGAGCCGTCGACGGAAAGGTGTGAAGGCGAAGGCCACAGCAAACCAGGCCTCCAAGGGGAGAGGGCGACCGAGCAGGACGGCGAAGCCAGGCGTACCGGCGCCGCACAAACCCGTCCCATAGGAGGACAGACCCGTCAACACAGCCAGGGACTGAACAGCCGGAAGGAGGTCAGTGCGGCTGAAGTCTGACCAGAGCGTAGGCCTGCAGAAGGGAGCGGGACCGTAGCAGGGGTAGGAAGGGCGAGGCGCTGAGGGTGAGGCACCGCCAAGAAGCGCGAGAAGAGGGAGGCGTGCAACGATGCCAAGCACCCGTCTAAGCGTGACACAACCCAGCCCTGCAAAGCCAACAATCGAACCGAGAGAGGCGACCCCCCCCCCCCCCCCCCCCACCCAGAAGGGTCGGCCCGCAGGGACAAGCGTGAGCGGGAGCGAGACCCACGACACGAACCAGCAGCGTCGCGGCCCAAGGAAGGCGAGCGACGACGGCCGCGTCGCCGTAGAGGGACCCGTCCCCGAACACGAACGGCCGAGGGAGAAACAGCACCATCCCCCTCTTCCAGCGACACGACAGCTCCCGAGAAAGGGGGACCCCGAAACCTCACCGAGGCAAGAGGAGGGGCACCCCCCAGGCGAGACGGGAAGTGAAGGGCAGGAAGAGAAGAAGGAGGAGGAGCAGGACGACGGGAGGGGGAAGGCCGGCCGGGTGAAAGGAGGCCAGAAGGAGCCGCGGGGGGAAACAGAGCAAGGACCCCCGGGGCTGAGAGAACAGGGCGGCCCGACACCGAGGCGGAGGAGGGAGGGACCCCCACCGTGGGACGAGACCGTGAAGGAAGAAGAGGCACTGAAGCAGGTGAAGTAGGAGAAGCAACGACACCCAGGCGGACCCTCCTGGACAGTGTAGGAGGGAGCAGAGGGCCAGCGACAGCACGAACAACCGCGCGCGGAGAGGACAACGTAAGAGGAAGTCGTCTGGGCTAGGAAAGCGGGCGGAAGGGAGGAGAGCCCCTATCCGTAGAGGCCAGGGGAGGGCGCATAGGAGCAGAGCCGCTAACCCCGGCCTCAGGGCGAGAACCAAGACGAGGGCGACGGGCGACGTCAAGGCGATCAGGAGGACGACGAGGGGCAGTAGCGAGGCGAGCGAGAGCGTGGAGGCTTAGGTTGACCAGTAGTGTAGGTGAACCATATGATACCCAGCTCGCCTTGTACCATTGGTGCCAACCCCAGATGGGACGGCACAACGTCGTCCACGAATTCCAGGTACCTACAGTAGAGTCACACATCTCACGCATTTCGATCCCACGATTACGCATCCCACGGTACTATCCAATGGCTACCTGAATTCTCATCCCACGAAAAACCACACGATTCCCACGGCTTTGGCGGCGACGGTGCGGTGACGGAGAACGAGAGTGGGGCCACGGAGGGTGGTATCTAACATCCGCTTCCCGTCTATCACCACATCCATCACAATAATCACCTCATCAACTTTTCTAAGTTTTTTGTTTGTGTTTTACTTACCTTTCTTTTCATAGCAGCTTGAAAGCCTGTAAGCTTGTTTTGAAAGGCGTCCGTCCGACGCATGTAAACAACAGCTGGTAAGGCGTCGCTTGTTCGTGTGTGGCTGTGTTATTGTTAAGTAGTGAAAAGTGGCTGACATCGCCACAAGGTTCTCTCCACGGAAATCGTCATCACAACTGAACCAGTTGACTTAGAGAGCTCTACTCAACGCCATTCTACAGGAATGCAACACATCTACGCTTGGGGATGCGTGGGAATGCGGAAGCAGTCAAAATAACAAAGATACGGTAGCCTAGGCGAGACGTTTTTTCGGCCAAATCCCCCAGGTTTTGGGGATATACCGGTATTATAGAATGCGTAGCCGAGGCTGGAGGGTTAAAGCAACTTACTTTTGATTATTGGCATGTAAAGTGATGGTCAATAGTCGCCCAACGATAGCCTCCAGTACTTTTGTAATTTTCCCCATTACTTTAATAGTCTGCATCCCACGAATTCCGGTCCCACGGTAATATTTCGGTACCAATAAATCGTGGGATGCGAGATTCTACTGTATTTACAGCTAGGTGAACTGAGGCTAACACATGAAAAGAGACAAGCCAATTCGTCACCGCCCGGTCTGGGAGTGAACCCCCGACCCCTCGTGTGTGAGACGAGAGCGCTACCTACGAGGCTACGGGCTGTGGCGAACGGCCGGCAGTCGGGTCAGGGATACCCAGGGTGACGCGGAACCGGGCGGCAACAAAGGCCGGGGAACGGCGGCCCACAGGCCCAATGTGGCGGGAGACCATCGGCCACACCGACGGAAGGGAAGCAGAGGCCACAGCCGCCGCCGAGGAACCAGGGCCATGGAGCAGCACAACCACCAGGGCCAGACACGGGCCACACAGAGCAGGGAGGTAGGCCGTAGAGGACACAAAGAGCGAGTGGCGCAAGCAGGACATGTGGCTCACCAAGCACGGGGAGCGACAACCAAGGCGAAAGCAAAGCAGCCGACCAGCACGAGAAGAACACACACCAGAATCAGCACGTCGAAGGAGTAAGTGGAGAGAATGGCCAAGAAGAACCAGGAAGGAGCATGGGGAAACAGGACACACATGCAAACAGGTATCTGTACTCACCCTAAACTGGGAGCACAGAGGCAGGTGAGGAGGGCGGCCGAGGCGGAAGAGCACCAGCAGAACCTGCAAAGATGGAGAAAGTGTTAACCACCACTCAACATCTTACATGCAGGGCCTATAACACCAGGAAAGTGCATACACCAATATAGTATCAGGCAACAATATGACATAAAAAGGTCAACAGCGAAAGCCAACTATAACCGCAAATTTGCGGGCCAATGGAGGTAGAACCGTACCGACACAACCCCCCCACATCTCCGCGGGACCCCCCAGCGATCGTCGCAAATTTGCGGGAGCCGAAATGTCCCAGAGGACCGAACGAGCACACCGCAAATTTGCGGGACCGGCCGAGATGGTCCGGTGCCGAAAAAGCGAGAGGAGCGTCTAGGAAAACCAAAAAAGGCCCGCAACAAGCGTCAACTCCTTATGAACTCCAAGCGACGATGACCATCAAGCTGAGCAGTGCCTTCCTTGATAATATCCTGACTCGACCGGTCAAGGGAGAGGCAAGGAAGACACACCAGGGGAGAGGAGGCACATCCCCTGGGAACCACCCAACCCACAGAGATAGAGCAAAGCCCATGAGGAGAAGTGGCAGGTTGGGTGGTTTGGCACAACAGGGGCCCCCGTGGGGTACCCCAGGTTGGGCAAAAGTTAGGAAAGGATGGAGGTGAAAACAGGAAGGGAACACAAAAAACCAGTAATGAAACTGGTGAGAAAAAGGGTGGCCTAGCCGCGAGTAGAGAATGTGTCAGGGGCGAAAAACCCTGTGGAGTGAGGGAGAGGCCCCCGTGGGGTACCCCTGGGTATCACGAACCACTAAGCGCCCAGGCCCTTGAGACACAGTGAAGGCTCGAAAGGGGGGACTCGGGAATAACGCTAGTTATGCGGCTGACACAAACACTACAAACAGCACCGCCACCACGAAATCTCAGAATGTGAACCAACTGTACACCTAGGCTATGAAAAAATGAGAACTCATAGGGGCATAGCAAGTCCTGAATGATAAACAAGCTAGGCTAATTGAAGCTAAAAGCTAAGCCATGCCCAGACTAACAGGAAAAAAGAATATGAAAAGAGAAAGAATGAAAAACATATACGAGGAACGCCAGGCGCCCCCGTACCTTCGGTAAGCTATTTCCACACGCGTCTCCATTATACACACTTAGGAGCCCATTTACGTGTGCCCTAGATCACGTAACATCTGTCTAACAAAAAAGAAGGCCAGAAAAGCCGAAACTAACCTAAACAGGGTGAATTAAAGGAGCACAACAAAAGCGACTTCATTCAATGGAGCGCGTGAAAAAATGATAACAAGAGAGGGTCGCTCATGCGCACGTTCGACAGGGATCTGCACATGACGGAACACGGGATGGGCCTTAAGCGGTAACTAAGGTAAACCCCTTTTTCTTCTCTTCTATGCTTTTTTCACCTTCGGTGGTAGTTTTGGTTAATGTACAACGTCTCCTAGAGCAAGATAAGGAGTAGACTCTAGACGTTTTCTTTTTAACCGCGGTTGGAATGACGACATAGCAGTCAAAATAGACAAGTCGTCATTGCAATTAGGTTAATAGCCTTGACGTTGGATTTGCCAAGACTACTAACAAATATTCATTGTGCTATTAATAGCATTAATACTTATCCATATGCGCCTATTATGGGTTGATTATAAAGGTATTAACCTGAAACAACAATAAAACGAGTGAAAACAGCGTTTGGATGGTCAAAATCGGAGATATAGCCCGCGAGTTGTATAATGTATGGGTGAGGCAACCTGCTTTCCCGCCAATTTCCCCCAAGGCCACTGAGACACAGTCGATCGATACTCTCTCTCTCTCTCTTGCACTCGCTTGCCATCAGTGATGACAACACCCTGCTTGCAACTCGCTAATGTTAGCACGAAAATATACCTCAGAATAAGGGAATAACAGGGAAAATAGGCGATAACTGAAGGAGAGGAGGAAAGTGGGGAAGGAGGGGAGGTAGAGGACTGAGATTTTGCATGGCCCAGGGGCCAAAAAAAAAATAAAAAAATAAAAAAATAAAAAAATATATATTTTTTTTTCGATGTCAAAAGTTGATTTTTTTTTTCACTCACTCATAAGAGTCTCCCCGCAGTCCGCCGGGGGAACTCTTAAGAGTCTCCCCGCAGTTCCCGGGTTAACAGAGTCACTCCTGCCAATCCCACGAAAATCAGAGGTTAAAGATCTTGGGGTAATAAAGTCAGAAAACATGTCTTTCAAAGAACATAATCAGGCCAAGTCAGTAGCGGCGAGGAAACTTGTAGGTTGGATACTGCGCACTTTCAAGACACAAGAAGAACGGCCAATGATAACACTTTTCAAATCGTTGGTGATCCCACGACTGGAGTATTGCAGTGTGCTAACATCTCCACACAAAGCCGGGGAAATATACGAAATAGAGAGTGTTCAAAGAAATTTCACGTCCCACATCAGCTCTGTAAAACATCTTCATTACTGGGATAGGCAGAAGGCTCTTAACTTATATTCACTGGAGCGAAGAAGAGAGATACTTGATAATTTACACATGGAAAGTTATCGAGGGTCTAGTGCCAAACCTTCACACCACAATATCATGGAACTGGAGTGACAGAGGGGGTAGGTATTGTAACATCCCACCCCAAAAGTGTAGGGGAGCTCTGGGCACACTGAGGGACTCCTGGTTGACAAACAGGGGACCAAGCCTCTTCAACAAAATGCCAGAGAACGTGATAAACCTGATGGACGTGCCAACGGAAGTATTAAAAAAAGCCTTGGACAACCATCTCAAGTCGGTGCTTGATCAGCCATACTTCGCGGGGGGGAGAGCTGCCCTCTCGAATAGCCTGCTGCATCAAACACTGGCAGCAAACATACTCGAGGGGAGCAACTCTCGCCGAGGCCGCTGAGGAGGCCGAAACAACTCGAGTAAGTAAGTAAACCTATTACCCCCACCCCCACCCCGCCACCCCCTTCTACCCCATCGTAACTCTTCAGCCAGAAAGGGTACCGGTACACCGGGGATTCTCCGTGGCTGAGGGGCGTCTCTGTTTCATGTGCTCGGAACTGTACATGTCCAGTAAAGTCCACGTAACAAGGGCACGCCCTAGCCCTGTCAATCAAGGGAGTGAACAGCATTAGAAACTGCATCACCTCCCAACTCCATCCTTCCATCTCATTCTGGGTTTACCTCTGACACTTTGACCTTCCACCTCACTCTCATACTCTTTTAGTCATTCTCTCACGCTCTATATGCTCCACATGACTGAGCCACCTCAATGTGTTCTCCTTCACACTCTCCATCACATTTCCATCCTCACCACATCGCTCTTGTACTTACTCATTGGTGTGTCTGTTTCTCAATGTGACACCACACACACTTCTCAAGTAACTCATTTAGATCTCTTCCACTCTTGATTTATGCCTCTCCAAAAACGTCCATGATTCACTCTTGTACGTTTTTGTCAGGATCATGCAGTGACTTCTTTCCTTCCATGCTCACCTCCCTGTGCATAGCCACTGCTTTCGGCGTACTGTACCTACAACCCTCCTCAATAAAAGAACATATATTTAGACATGGTGTTATTGACTAAAGTCTTTATTGACATTTCTATACATTGGCCCTTCTTGATCTTTGCTGGAGTATTGATGATAAAATGTCCTAACTCTTGTTTTTTTAGCCGATGATGTATTTTGTTATATAAATACTGTATCTACAATTTCTACTCCTTTTCTTCATGGTCATCTGAAAACATATGCTGCTGATTTTGCTAACACATATACTGTAGGTGTTGTTATTTGACTATCTATAAAAAAAAATTTTAAACTGTTCAGCAAGTTTTCGTCCCCATTGCCTTGTTCCACCTACATCTTAAGGGGGACCTATAAAATAAATTCACTGTGGCTGACATCGTGTTCCTCGTCAACATGGTGGTTTGTCTCTTTCCCATGTATACATCTGCCTATTTGACTGTCTGGTGAACTATGTAGTAAGAGTATGTATACAAAAAAATAGTCATCCAATAAAAGGATTAAATACCTCACATGATGAAATGATTTTAAATCTACTTCACATCCTCAGGTGATAGACAAGATGAAATTGGACGAAGTGTCACGAGCGCACCTGTTCCAAGAGGTGCGATGTATGAAGCTGGTCCAACACCCCAATGTTGTGCGGCTCTACGAGGTCATCGACACTCAGACCAAACTATACCTGGTCCTGGAGTGGGCTGATGGGGGTGATATGTACGACTATATTATGAAGTGAGTGCTGTCTATATATAATCTCCATTTCTATTTTCCAGGCAACTAATTAACTACATGTGTCTATCCATTATCTGTGTGTCTATTATCTACAGTACTTTCTATTTTTATCTGTGACAGGGCTCTATACATACATACATACATACAAGTTTAAAGGCCACTTCATCCATACCAAGTATGATTTCAGTCTTACGTCCTAAATGGCGGCATTCCAGATGACCCTGTTTTGGGTTGCCTCTGGCATAAGGTTCTTTATGTTAAGGTTGGACCGAAGTACCTGATCTCACGTCTTTCTAGGTCTACCCCTACGCACAACTCCCCCCACCCCATACACCCCAAATAAACATAGCCTCCTACGCAGACAACATAACACTCACATGCACACACCAAGACCTAGACACAGCAACACGTCTCCTTCAACCCTATTTCAACACATTACATGACTGGTGCACTACAAACAGACTCAATTTAGCCCCAGCCAAATCCACCGCAACCCTCCCCACAAGCTGGACAGGAGATCACAAATACATCCCGCAACTCACCATAAACAACACATCCCTAACACACACACACTCACCCAAAATCCTAGGAGTAACATATGATACTCTAATGACATTCAAACAGCACACCACAAACATGAAAAAGAAACTGACACCCAGACTTAACGCCCTCAGGTCACTTGCCCACACACAATATGGACACAACAAAGAAACCACCACCACAGTTTACAAACAATACATAAGATCAGTGATGGAATAATGCAAGCCCGGCCTGGGCTTCTAACCTAGCTGAAACACATCATAAGACCTTACAGACTATTCAAAATAAAGCCCTAAACATCATCACAGGCTGCACAGCTACTACACCTACAGATCACCTACGTCAAGAAACCAAAATCCTCAAAGTCAAACACCATCTGGACATGAGAGGCACTCAATTCCTGGCAGAAGCCTCCATGAACCAACACCACCCACTACACTACATGGCAACACACCCACAGACACCAAGAAATATCAAAACAACACCCAGCACACGGTATCACACACAAATACTGTCTTCTCTCCCTCCCTGCCCACCCCAAACCAGCTTCCAGAAGCACATCCATACTTTTATCTCTCGCCGTTCCATCCAATCACTCATAGACAACACGCAGCTGCAGGCACGACCTCCCGAAATCCATCCTTCTGAATCCTCCCTTCCTCGCGAGGACAGAGTCCACCTGGCCAGGCTGAGATGCGGATACCATCCAGCTCTTCTGAGCTATCAGAAGATACTGGATGATTCCGTCGTCGACACCTGCCCGGGTTGTAACACAGCACCCCATGCCATTAAACACATCATAGAAGACTGCATTTCACACAACCACTTACGCCAACAACACAATCTACACTCCTTGAGAGCTCTGTGGGAAAGCCTGACCATGGTCATGACCTTCCTTAGGGACTCGAGGCTGTTCGGCCAGGCAGCTTAGGGAACAACAACAACAAAAACTCCCCCCACGTTCATAGTCTGGTTTGTAATGGAAGATTAATGTTAAGAACTGGGTGTTCCTTAATATCTATAGGTTCAGGAACTAATGTCTAGCGAGGTCGGTCCTAGTGATCTTGGCCCCATTCATTGTTCTTTCCTCTCACTAAAACATTAGGCTGTCCATAATGCAGTTGGGTCTAAGTACATGATTAGATTGATATCCAGAATTCGAAAATGGATATTAATCGTGATCGTGTACTTAGCCTTTTAAGGGGACCGTCCGCCTTTTGTAACCCCTTTTTTTTTTTTTTTTATACATAGAAGGCTGGCTATATATTCCCTCAGCCTGTCTGTAAAAGTTGAATGCCGAAAATCGCTTCTAAGTGCATTATTTCGAGCTTTATATAAAGCTTTCGCAGGCTGAATATGGGCCTAATATATATGTATAAATTATGTTTTTTTTTATATAGGAATCATTACAAATTAATTTCATGTAATAGGACTAATATATATGTATAAATTACTAAAATGTAAATAGAAATAATTAAAAATACATTTCCTGTAATAGGACTAGAGTTATTCTACTGAAAATACAGTTTTTGAAGTTTGCGAGGCTTTTTCTCAACACAAAAATGTCAAAAAATTCCAACTCGGAAATACACACAATCGAAAAACAACTTGTCATACAGTAATGATTCATATACCATTGGAAAGCCCATAACAAACTCTATAAAGTAGTCAAGGGGAATTCTTTTAGCCACCCCCATTCATGCACAGCACATCTTCAAAGTTGCAAAACAAGTGAACAAATTTCAACCTAAAAATATTTAGGCTAAAAATAAAACTAGATGATATACAAAAAATGCTTGACTAGATTGTAGAAACACCTTTTGTGAGTTGATTGAACACAAACAGAAAGACAATACACTATATTCTTGAGTACAGTGTCAATTATTGTAGTGTGTAATTTTGTCTAATTTTGACCCTAATTTTTGACATATATAAAAAACTATATAAGGGTGTGAAAGTAATGGGAGAATGCTAGCCGAGAAGCAAGAGAGAGTCGAAAGATGGAGGGAGTACTTCAATGAGTTGCTAAATGTAAGGAATGAAGAGCCAGCAAACATAGCTGGATATGGTATGGGAGGGAGAAGAAGAGAAGTAGTGGAGGAGGAGGAGGTGGGGATCAGGAGGTCAGAAGTGTGGGAAGCTATGAAAAGAGTGAAGTTGGGGAAAGCACCAGGAACAGATGGAGTGTGTGGGGAAATGTTGAGGTATGGTGGTGAGATAGTGATCGAATGGGTATGGAAAATGTGCAAACTAGACAACACAATGTTCGGGAGTGCACCCGATGACTGGAAGACTGGCATAATAGTCCCCATATATAAGGGCAAAGGGGAAAGAGGAGTGTGTGGTAACCACCGAGGAATATGTCTTCTAAGCGTAGTAGGGAAGGTATATAGTAGGGTAGTGATTGAGAGAGTGAGAGTGAGAACGGAGAAATGGATAGGCGACGAGCTGGGAGGTTTTAGGAAGGGAAGAGGATGTGTAGATCAGATTTTTACCCTGAATTGTGTTGTGGAGAAATATCTGGAGAAGAAACAAAAGGTGTATGTTGCCTTTATGGACTTGGAGAAGGCCTATGACAGAGTGGATAGAGAAGGTTTGTGGAAAGTCCTTAGAATATACGGAGTAGATGGCAAGTTGAAAGCAGTGAAGAGCATATATGAGGGTGCAAAGGCGGCAGTACGTGTGGAGAGTGAGCAGAGCGATTTCTTTGACCTGAATGTTGGTTTGAAACAGGGGTGTGTGATGTCCCCGTGGTTGTTTACTGTATATATGGATGGAGTCATGAAAGAAATACTATCAAGAGCAGTGGATATTGGTGTATCGCTGAAAAGGGAGGGAATTGAGTGGAAGCTACCTATACTGCTGTTTGCGGATGATACAGTTCTGATGAGTGATAATGAATGGGAGTTGCAGGGTCTGGTAAATGAGTTTGGAACAGTGTGCGAAAAACGGAATTTGAAGGTAAATGCGGGGAAGAACAAGGTTATGGTCTTCGAAAGGGGTGAAGTCACAGAGTGTGAGGTGAAGCTGTACGGTCAGGCTATGGAGATCGTCAACTCTTTTAAGTATCTGGGCAGTGTGTTGGGTAAAGATGGGACTATGGATGAAGAAGTGCGGGAGAGGGTACAACAGGGGAAGAGGGTTTTTGGAACGCTGAAAGCAGTAACAAGAAATAGGGTGGTCAGTATGGAAGTGAAGAAGTCCTTGCATGACAGTGTGGTAATCCTGACACTTACTTACGGAAGCGAAGCATGGACGTTGGTTGAGAGACTCAGACCAAGAGTGAGAGCAGTGGAAATTAATTACTTAAGAAGTGCGTGCGGAGTTACATGGAGGGATAGACAGACTAATGAGGAAGTAAGAAGGAGGTGTGGTGTGGAGGTAGATGTGCTGGAAAGTGTGAAAAGGAACAACTTGAGATGGTTCGGCCATATGGAACGTATGGAAAGCGAGAGAATGACTAAGAGGGTGTACGAGAGCGAGGTGGAGGGACAGAGAGGGAGAGGTAGACCGAATGAGAGGTGGAAGGATGGGGTGAGGAAGTACATGAACGAAGGCGGTGCTGGTTGGGGGGAGGGGCGTCGACTGACTGGGGACAGAGGTGCATGGGGGCGGTTCGTTCGTGGCCACCCCTTCGGGGATCACGGCATCAGGCAATAGATAGATAGAAAAAACTATAAAACCAATTTTCAACCTGATGGTACCAATCATTAGCTCTCATAGTCCTCTAAACATATGCCAAATCTCATTTAAATCAGAGGAAGTTCACCGACACCCTGGGAGTAAAAGGTGGACGGTCCCCTTAACTGTGTTGGTGATGTAATGGTTTAGATGCTTATGTTCTGAGTGTGGAGTTCCGAGTTCGAATCCCAAGAGAACCATATGCTTGCATTAGTTTATTCAAGTGCATTTGGGTTTGTATTTGATGATTAACCTCTGAAGTGCGCACGGGGGTAATTGAAAACCTCCCCCTGTGCTGACGTATTTGAGGTTTTTCGTCACTAAACATATTCATTGTACCATTAATAGCATTAATAATTATCCATATGCGCCTATTATGGGTTGATTATAAAGGTATTAACCTGAAACAACAATAAAACGAGTGAAAACAGCGTTTGGATGGTCAAAATCGGAGATATAGCCCGCGAGTTGTATAATGTATGGGTGAGGCAAGCTACCTTCCCGCCAATTTTCCCCAAGGCCACTGCGACACAGTCGATCGATACTCTCTCTCTCTCTCTTGCACTCGATTGCTATCAGTGATGACAACACCCTGCTTGCAACTCGCTAATGTTAGCACGAAAATATACCTCAGAATAAGGGAATAATAGGGAAAATAGGTGATAACTGAGGGATAGGAGGAAAGTGGGGAAGGAGGGGAGGTAGAGGACTGAGATTTTGCATGGCCCAGGGGCCAAAAAAAAAAAATAAAATAATTTTTTTTTTTTTTTTTTTTTTTTTCGATGTCAAAAGTTGATTTTTAATTTTACTTACTCAGGAGAGTCTTCCCGCAGTCCGCCGGGGGAACTCTTAAGAGTCTTCCCGCAGCTCCCGGGTTAAAGTTAAGAATAAGGTGTTACTTAATTCTATAGGTTCAGGAACTAATGTCTAGCGAGGCTGATCCTTAGTGATCTTGGCCCCATTCATTGTTCTTTCCAGTCACTAAAACATTACACTGTCCATAACGCAGTTAGGTCTAAGTACATGATTAGATTGATATCAAGAATTCGAAAATGGATATTAATCGTGATCGTGTACTTAGCCTTTTAACTGTGTTGGTGGTGTAATGCTTTAGATGCTTATGTTCTGGGTGTGGTGTCCCGAGTTCGAATCCCAGGAGGATCATGTGCTTTCATTAATTTATTCAAGTAAATTGGGGTTTATTATAGAGGATTAATGTTAAGAATGGGGTGTTTCTTAATTTCTATAGGTTCAGGAACTAATGTCTTGCGAGGCCGGTCCTAGTGATCTTGGCCCCATTCACTGTTCTTTCCTCTCACTAAAACATTAGGCTGACTGGGTGCCCAAGGAAGTAATGCAGTGGGCTATGAGAAAACTCAGAGTAGAAGAGTGGCTAGTGCGTGTGATAATGAGAATGTATGAGGGGTCACGGGCAGCAGCTAGAGTGAATGGGGGCCTGAGCGAAGAGTTCCCAGTGAAAGTTGGAGTTCACCAAGGTTCAGTGCTGAGTCCATTACTGTTTGTGTTGGTCCTGGAGGCTCTGTCAAGGGACTTTAGGACAGGACTCCCATGGGAGCTGTTTTATGCAGACGATCTAGTTCTTATTGCAGATAGTGCACAGGAAGCAGAGGCAAAGTTCAAAAGATGGAGGGAGGGTATGGCAAATTAGGGCCTAAGAGTTAACATAGATAAAACAAAGGTAATGATTAGTGGAGTAGGGCGTGGAACTATGGAACGAAGTGGCGACTATCCATGCGCAGTATGTGGGAAGGGGGTGAGAAGTAACTCAATGCAATGTTGCGTCTGTAGTAACTGGGTACACAAGAGATGTGGTGGAGCTAGAGGACCTTAACCCGGCAAGTGCCGGAAGACTTATGAGTTTTACTGGGCGACTGCTGGAAGACTCTTATGATCCAAGGCCTAATTTTTTTTTTTTTAAAACACCCCAGTAGCACTTAAAACTGTGTTTTTGTTTTGTTTTTGTGCCCCTTGGCCATGCCACATATCACTCCTCCACATCCCCTCCTTCCCCTCCCCCCCTCCTTCAATTATCACCTATTTTCCCTGTTATTCCCTTATTCTGTGGTCTATTTTCGTGTAAACATAACCAAACCGATCATATGGTGTGGTCATGAGTGTATCTATGCGTGGGAAAGAGAGAGAGAGATAGAGATATTGAGCTCAGTGTCTCTCCAAGCCTCGTAAGAGGAGGGTGTGACGGCAGCTGGCTCACACTTTATGAATGAAACTCTCGCTTTCATTTTGCGATTTTGACCAGCCAAACACTGTTTCCACTCGTTTTATTGTTGTAACATGTTAATATCTTCATATTAAACGTAAAATAGGCGCATATGGATAGGTATTAATGATATTTATGGTAAAATAACTATTTTAGTATTTACCTAATTGTATTTACCTAATTGTAGTTTACAGGAGTTCAGCTAAGCTCGTGTTGTCCCGTCTCTCAGTCTACTTTCATCCAATTTTTTCTTGAAAATATGGATGTTCCTTGCCCCTACCACCTCCTCCTCCAGCCTATTCCATTTGTCAATACATCTATAGGGGAAGCTAAACTTCCTGATATCGTTCTTACAGGTAGGTCTTTTTACTTTGTAGCTGTGGCCTCTAGTTATTCCTGTATCCATAATTAATATATCCTCCCGATCCAGCCTCTCCAGCCCTCGGGTGCATTTGTACATCATTATCATGTCTCCCCTCTCTCTCCTCTCTTTTAGACTCGGTAGATTTAATTTTTCTAGCCTCCCTTCATATGGCAGTTCTCTGAGACTTGGAACCAATCTAGTAACTGCTATCTGGATTCTTTCTAACTTGTGAATATGCTTCTTAATATGCGGGGACCACACCACTGCTGCATACTCCAATCTTGGTCTAATCATACTTTTTATAATTTTCGCTAACATGTTCTCATCCAAGTAGTTCAGAGCAACTTTCATATTCCCGGCCATTGCATACATTCCGCTAAATAGCTTGTTAATATGTTTCTCTGGCGACAAGCTATCTTGTATAATCAACCCTAAATCCTTTTCTTTTTCGGCCTTGCTAATTATATTATCTCCCATCCTGTACTCCCAATTTGGTCTATTCATATTTCTTCCCATATTTAACACATGACATTTACTTATATTAAATTTCATTTTCCACTTGGTGCTCCATTCGTATATTTTATCTAAACCCCCTTGCAGCTCCTCACAACTACTTATATTTGTTATTTGTCTCATAATTTTTACGTCATCTGCAAACATTGCCATGTAGGAGTTTATGCCTATCGGCAGGTCATTCACATACATAAGGAACATAAGAGGCGCCAACACAGATCCCTGTGGCACACCACTCTCAAATTTCCGCCACGATGAGTAAGTTCCTCTAATGTTGGTCCTTATTTCTCTATCTGTTAAATAGCTCTCCATCCATTTCAGCAAACTCCCCCTGACACATCCTATCGTCTCAAGCTTAGATAGCAATCTCTTATGTGGTACCTTATCGAATGCTTTGGAAAGGTCTAAGTAGACGCAGTCCACCCATCCGCCTCTTTCTTGCAGTACATCTATCACCCTACTGTAGTAACATAACAGAATGGTAACACAAGATGTCCCTTCTCTGAATCCAAATTGCTTTGGCGTTATTATCTTCTTTCTCTCCAACATTTTCATCCATCTCTTCCCCGTGAAGGGCCGCTAAAAATCTGTATTGGGCGTGAAGCGATCAGGTGTTAATACCGACTTGAGACGGTAACTGCGAGTGAGTTACTCAATCAGACTCAGTCCTACTGAAGCTCACAACTAGCGAAGGTGTGTTTGTGTAAACTACTGTAAAGTGACTCATAGAATTGTTTGCTTGCTTTTTCAACATAGAATCCACCAGCAAATAAATTACACCACTGTCATATGGCAAGAGTCATAATTTAGTGATAATAGAATTTTCTTCAGTCTTGCTCGGGCGGTGATAGGGAGAATACGCCATTGTGGGTCTATAAGAGGCCCTCCTGGTCCCTTATAAATATGATAATAGAATATATAAGCAGTATACACGTGCATATCTATTGGATTTATGCATCACATATATATATTTTTTTGTATTATTACCGCTAACCGTTTCACCCCAATGTCGCCGAAATGCCTACCCAGCTATAGCTGTTCATCACAATCTCTTTCTACACACCGCAATGTTGCATCTCTTTCACTCTACTATCGCTATTACAACAATCAATGTTCTTCAGAGCTCTATCAGTGCATACCCCCTTCCTTGTGGAGAGTATAATTAGGCACCCACCGTTCAACACAGTCCCACTCTTATTCTGTCCAGCTCTTCAACCAAGAATTGGCAAATTTTCTCGGTCTTCTTCTACTCAACAAGTGAACTCTGGAACTCTCTCCCTCAATCAAAATGTCCTTCATCCTATGACTTAAACTGCTTTAAACTTTGTGTATACAGGTATTTTGACCCCAACGTCCCTTGAATTCGGCCCTGTCACTCCTTCGGCTTTGGGAGAGACACTCGTTACAGGCAACCTGCCTTTGTCTCATTTCATCTATCTATCTATCTATTGCCTGACGCCGCGATCCCCGAAGGGGTGGCCACGAACGAACCGCCCCCATGCACCTCTGTCCCCAGTCAGTCGACGCCCCTCCCCCCAACCAGCACCGCCTTCATTCATGTAGTTCCTCACTCCATCCTTCCACCTCATATTCGGTCTACCTCTCCCCCTCTGTCCCTCCACCTCGCTCTCGTACACCCTCTTAGTCATTCTCTCGCTTTCCATACGTTCCATATGGCCGAACCATCTCAAGTTGTTCCTTTTCACACTTTCCAGCACATCTACCTCCACACCACACCTCCTTCTTACTTCCTCATTAGTCTGTCTATCCCTCCATGTAATTCCGCACGCACTCCTTAAGTAATTCATTTCCACTGCTCTCACTCTTGGTCTGAGTCTCTCAACCAACGTCCATGCTTCGCTTCCGTAAGTCAGTGTCGGGATTACCACACTGTCATGCAAGGACTTCTTCACTTCCATACTGACCACCCTATTTCTTGTTACTGCTTTTAGCGTTCCTACAACCCTCTTCCCCTGTTGTACCCTCTCCCGCACCTCTTCATCCATAGTCCCATCTTTACTCAACACACTGCCCAGATACTTAAAAGAGTTGACGATCTCCATAGCCTGACCGTTCAGCTTCACCTCACACTCTGTGACTTCACCCCTTTCGAAGACCATAACCTTGCTCTTCCCCGTATTTACCTTCAAATTCCGTTTTTCGCACACTGTTCCAAACTCATTTACCAGACCCTGCAACTCCCATTCATTATCACTCATCAGAATTGTATCATCTGCAAACAGCAGTATAGGTAGCTTCCACTCAATTCCCTCCCTTTTCAGCGATACACCAACATCCACTACTCTTGATAGTATTTCTTTCATAACTCCATCCATATATACAGTAAACAGCCACGGGGACATCACACACCCCTGTTTCAAACCAACATTCAGGTCAAAGAACTCGCTCTGCTCACTCTCCACACGTACTGCCACCTTTGCACCCTCATACATGCTCTTCACTGCTTTCAGCAACTTGCCCTCTACTCCGTATATTCTAAGTACTTTCCACAAACCTTCTCTATCCACTCTGTCATAGGCCTTCTCCAAGTCCATAAAGGCAACATACACCTTTTGTTTCTTCTCCAGATACTTCTCCACAACACAATTCAGGGTAAAAATCTGATCTACACATCCTCTTCCCTTCCTAAAGCCTCCCTGCTCGTCGCCTATCCATTTCTCCGTTCTCACTCTCACTCTCTCAATCACTACCCTACTGTATACCTTCCCTACTACGCTTAGAAGACATATTCCTCGGTGGTTACCACACACTCCTCTTTCCCCTTTGCCCTTATATAGGGGGACTATTATGCCAGTCTTCCAGTCATCGGGTGCACTCCCCTTCTCCCATGCTAGTTTGCACATTTTCCATACCCATTCTATCACTATCTCACCACCATACCTCAACATTTCCCCACACACTCCATCTGTTCCTGGTGCTTTCCCCAACTTCACTCTTTTCATGGCTTCCCACACTTCTGACCTCCTGATCCCCACCTCCTCCTCCACTACTTCTCTTCTTCTCCCTCCCATACCATATCCAGCTATGTTTGCTGGCTCTTCATTCCTTTCATTTAGCAACTCACTGAAGTACTCCCTCCATCTTTCGACCCTTTCTTGCTTCTCGGCTAGCATTCTCCCATTCTTATCTTTCACACCCTTACTGTTTCCCTTGCTACCTTCCCTAACTTTCTTGACTTCTTTCCAGAACAGTTTCTTACTCTCCCTCCATTTTACACTCAGATTCCTTCCAAATTCCTCATCTACTCTTCTCTTACTTTCCTTCACTACTCTCTTCACCACCCTCTTACTCTCCACGTACCTCGCTCGTTTCTGTCTCTCGGAATCTTCATTCCCTCTACTACCCAACCACTCTCTATATGCTTTCTTCTTTTCTTCCACAGCTATTCTTACCTCTTCTGTCCACCATGCTGTACCTTTCACTCCCCTCCCTCTTCTCCTCACTCCACACACCTCCTCACATGCTGCACAGATCTCATCCTTAAACACCTTGCTCATCTCCTCCACTTCCTCCATAACTTCCAGGTCGAACCCACCTAGTCGTCTTTCCACTGCTCTCCTGTACTCCTCCCTGACTTCCTCCTCCTGCAACCTCTCCACCCTCCTCACCATTCCACCCTCCTCTCGCCTCCCTCCCGCTCTCCTCACCCACTTCTTTTGTATCCTAACCTTAGCTACCACTACATAATGATCAGACAGACCCCCTCCAATACCCCTATACACCCTAGCATCCATCACAGATTTCTTCATTCGTTCATCCACACATTCATCCATCTCATTTCATACACATAACAAAAGAATATGTGGAAAACAAATACAAATAATAATTTTGCACAGTATTTGGTCCCTCATAATTTCCTTTTTGACTGCCTTCAGGAAGCAGGAAATGCTATTTAAGGCACTCTAAATTTTCTAATTTTTCCGGGGGTGCATGCCCCCGGACCCACCTAAAGATCACAGCTTCGGTGCTCAGTCGCGCTATAATGGTAACTGATTGGGGAAATATAATGATAACAAAAAACATGTTTTATTTTTTTTATTTTTGGGGGGTGGGGAATTGACACCCTGTGTATGAGGCAATCAATTTTCAATACAATAAGTGTGTTCATTGCATGCAACATTTCGTATCTGTGTTTTTCCTGGGAGGGGGTCCATAGGTTTCAACAGATTTTCAAAGGGGTCCGTGATTAAAAAAAGGTTAAGAACCCCTGGTTTAGAGGGTCCTCAGGGTTTCCATTCTTGTATATCGGAGTGATATTAGCTCTTTTCCATTCAACAGGAACCTGTCCTTTATCTAAGGAAGCTTGAATTATGTCCCTCAGTGGCTCCACTAATTGCTCTGCACACTCCTTTAAAACCCAGGCAGACACTTCATCCGGTCCCATAGCTTTCCTTACTTCAAGTCCTCTCATCGCAGATAACAGCTCATCTCTAGTTATTTCAATCTTGCTAAGACCACTCTCCAGTACTCCCGCCTGTGGTTCGTCAAAACTTTCCTCTCTAGTAAAAACCGACCCCAATTTGTTATTAATTACCTCGCACATGTCCGATACATTTTCATACGTCCTAGCATCTACTCTTAATTTAGTAATTTGTTTCTTTACCTTCAACTTACTGTTTATATATTTATAAAACAATTTAGGGTCACTTTCACATTTATTTACTATGTTCTTCTCATAGTTCATTTTAACTTGCCTAATTATGTTAACATATCTATTGCTCTCCTGCTTATATTTATTCCGACTACTCTCAGTGTTCCTTCTTCTTAATCTAGCCCAAGCTGCATCATGCCTACCCAAAGCTCTTTTGCATTTCAAATTAAACCATTCTTTCTGCTTAGTAAAATTTCCAGTTTTATATCTTGGGACAAACAGATTGGTTCCTTCTCTATAAATTTCGAGGAATCTACTATATTTACCTTGTACATCTTGTTCCTTCAAAATAAGATCCCAATCTACTCCCTCTAAATATCTTTTCAAGGATACATAATCAGCTTTACTATAATTTAGTCTGTCATTTATATAGCTATTGTCTAATCTATTGGCATTACTCGAGATCAACTTCCATTTCAGTAATAGGTGATCACTTTTGCCTACAGGACATAGATAGTTTATATCACTAATTTTGTGAGGATCTTTTGTAAAAATCAGATCGAGTTTAGAAGGTTCGTTATTACCCCTCATTCTAGTATTCTCCTTCACATGTTGTGCAAGTACATTTTCCGTAACCAACTCTAATAGCCGACTTCCCCAAGATCTCTGATTTGGCCCTGCATCTCCAGATTCCCAATCATCCTCACTACAGTTGAAATCTCCTACCAAGATCAATCTATTCTTCCTTAAAAGCAATCTTCTCAACGACTGAATCATATCCTCGACCATCTCCTCAAACTCCAACTCCCTCCATGCTCTGGTCTTTGGTGGCATGTAAGCTACTGCTATGTCTAGCTTTTTTCCTTCTATATCATTGAATTCAACTGCCATTATTTCTGCCTTGTCATTATTTAACTCCACATGCTTTGCTGTCATAGGGTTCTTAACTAATACTGCCACTCCACCTCCCCTTTTTCCCTTTCTATCAGATCTCCATATATTATATCCTTCACTAAACACTATGTTGCTGTCAAAGTCCTGGTTCAGCTTTGTCTTCGTCAAACAGACTATCTGTGGTTGATCTTTTCTTAATATATCATCTAACTCTACCTTTTTACTGTTTATTCCATCTATATTAGTGTAGTAGCACAGTATATTTGAATCCACCTCCTTGTTTCTCTTCCCTCTCTGCCTCCTACCAGGTTCACCTCCTCCTGCATCCCTTCCCTGACCTAGCTCCACCTCCCCTGCTAATTCTATTCGCCTCCCCCCCCCCCCCCTCCACAATCTCTCGTACCCCCTCTCTCTCCCTCTGTTCCACCTTCACCATGTCCTGGCTCTCTCCGGTCCCCTGCTCCCTGCATTATCTCTCGCTCCGTCTCCTTGCTTCGACTTGGTACTTGTCTCTCTGCCTCTTTCCCTATCACTTCTCTTACTTTCGGTTCTTGGTGGCTCCTGATGTACCACTTCCTTAATTGCCCTTCCCTTATTCTCCAAAAAAAAATCTCCTTTTGCTCTTCAGACAACTTTCCATTCTCTTCATCAGCCTTAGCTTGTAGTTCCCTTAACTGTTCTCATTCTTCTACACTTAGGTCCTTTTTTACCCTTATATGATTCAGCTCTGTCGAATTTAATTTCCAGCTCACATTGGCTACTGCTTCTGCTGTTGATCTAGACTTAAGTTCCACTCTTAGTGGTCTCATCTCGCCCTTCTTAGATTTTCCTAACCTTCTCGCCTCCTCCAGTTCTTTTACCCATCCATAACCCTCGTCTAAGTATTCCAGTATCCCCTTGACTTTCACATCATCCCTTTCCTTTCTTACCTTCATATCTGCCAGGTGCTCTTCCACATCTCCAAAGATTACTACACACTTACCTTTATCTATTGTCTCTCTCACTACCTTCTCTTTCTTCTTTAAAACTTGCACTACATTTTTTTTCAAACTTTTTCTTTTCCTTTTCTCTCTCTTCCCCTCTCTTCCTTTCTGTGATGGAAACAGTGAAATAGGTCCGCACCAGGGCATGGTGTTCACTACATACGGTGCACACTTCTTAGGTTAAACAAGAATCATAGATTTTGAATGTACAGTGTGCAAGGGAGACCTTGTGTTAAATGACCCGCCTGGTAGTATTGATTTTGACAGTGTAATGCTGGAATGTGTGAAAAAGTTCTGTTACCTGGGCGATACGGTTTCCGCCGGAGGTGGCACTGAAGCTGGCTCCATTGCTAGAGTCAGAAGTGGCTGGGGAAAGTTTAGAGAGCTGCTGCCACTCCTGACCATGAGAGAGAGCTCCCACCCCACCTTAAAGGGAAGGTGTATACCTCGTGTGTTAGGAGTGCGATGACCTATGCCTCGGAGACGTGTCCGGTTAAAGCGGATGGTATCTATAGAATGGACCGGAATGAGAAGAGAATGGTGAGATGGATGTGTGGGGTTAATCTCAAGGACAGGGTGAGGTTAATCCCTGTTATCCATCTCACCATTCTCTTTTCATTCCGTTTCATTCTATTTAATATCTTCCATTTTAACAGGCCACATCTCTGAGGCATAGGTCATCGCACTCCTAACACATGAAGCATACACTTCTCTTGAAGGTTAAGTGAGAGTCCTCTCAATTTCAAGAGAAGCAACAGCTCTCTGAAGTTCCCCCAGCTGCTTCTGACTCTAGCAATGGAGCCAGCTTCAGCGTCACCTCTGGCAAAAAACGTATTGCCCAAGTAAAAATATTTATTCACACTCCAGCGTTACCCTGCCGAAATCGATACCATCAGGCGAGCCAATCAACATAAGTTCTCCTGGCGGGTGCCCATCCCCGAAAGGAGTTGAAATAGGTGAGCTATCCCCCCCCAAAGGCGGCTTTCTAGGGTCTTTCCTAGCTGATGCCGAGAGGATTGGGTTCTAGTCATGTGGTGATGGGCTGGTCTATCAGAGTGAGAGCTGAGCGATCTCTGCCATACCCATAGCTTACTCTGACTGTTCCTTTTACTTATATATTTTCTAGATCTCGAGTGATGGCGTCTCTTCCGTGCCAACCTAGAGGTTGGCAGATTGGGAGCCAAAGCGTCACATTTATCCTTTGCCCCTCAACTTTCCCTTCATAATTGCTGAGGGGCACAGGGCCTTGGGTGGGGCTTTGGTTTCCCGGCCGTTTCCGCACCCTCCTCAGCCTTAGAGTGGCTTCGGTCACCTGGGCTTTATTAGTGGTAAGCAGGGAGGGTTTTGTGGGGCAGCTCAGTTATGGCCTTGGCCTTGCTCAGGACCTTGGGGCTGCTCGGCCAGACAGCCCGGGGAACAGCAACACAAGTTCTCCCTTACAGACTTACAGACTGCACATTCAAAGTATCTGATTCTCGTCAAAGGTTAACTTGCCTCAGTACACCTCTTTTGCAGCCAGTCACTACAGACGCAACATCGAGTTGAATTACTTTGCACGGGGGGTGCAAACTGCACATGGAAAGTCGCCACTTCTTTCCAGAGTTCTGCACCCTACTCCACTTATTTATCTATATTAACTCTTTAACCCTTGTTTGTAATACACTCCCTCCATCTATTTAATTTAACTCTGCTTTCTGTACACTATCTTCAATAAGAACAAGGTCATCTATATGTAACAACTGCCATGGGAGTTGTGACGCCTCCCGGCGTTAACAGAATGGTTGCGTGGGGCATTGCAGCTCGCTAGCGCTCGCCAGGATGGGGGGATGGGCTACAGTTGTCCTAGAATGATCTGCTTTATTTTATTAGTGTCGTGTTGCCACAGACAGTCTAGAAATGGTCTTTGTTTTGGTCTGTGACCGCGCCTTATATTTAATATTCGCTATAATATAAATGTTGCTTGTGTGGGAGGCGAGCGAGAGAGGGTGAGGGGGTACACCTGGCAGCGGGGTGAGCTATGACGCGGCTCGCTTGGGCGCTGACGGCGTTGGCGGCCGGGTGGTCAACTAGTCCCTGCCCATCGCGGCCGCGTGTTTTTTACCAGCTCAGAGCTTGCCTGACACGCGTACCGCCTATATCCTTTGCAATTCTGTCCCCCATACTCGCCACTTTGCATACTATTTCTCTCTCTCGACTTCTCCTTTCTCATTCTCTAATCTTTATTAAACTCAACATCCCTTCTGGTTTCAGCATAGACGTTCACCGTCGACCAGTCGTATTGTACGCGAAGCTCTCAGATATTTCCCTGTATTAGGTTAAGGAGGTATTATGCTTTATTGAGGTTGGAGAGACGGACTTTTCCGTGTGTGTCCTCTCTCGGGAAGGTTGTAGACCGGTATATGTCTCCCTGGCAAGGTGTTGAGTGATTCTGCTTGGTTATCTAAAGCTAGACTAGGGGTAAGGTTACTGTGTCGTTGTCTCCGATGTGTGCAGTGTTAGCTAAGCCCTGCACGACATCGACAGGTACTGTGGGAGCCTAAGTTGTCTTCGGGTGGGTTTACTTTGCGAGCACAGCGCTGTGGTGTGAGAGGGCCATAGCCTATCCCTCACAACATAGTGCTGCCTCTTTGTGTTGACTTCTGAGGGATCGCCAGGATAGAACAAGGTACTAGAGACCTAGATTTATCAAGAGAGCATCCCCGTCATATAACGTAATCTTCATTATACCACCTTCGGACAACATTAGGCTACGAGCCGCATGCTCACCCATTGTTGCCCTGCCTTGATACCCCAGCTAGACTTTATTAACTGAGCAGACACTGGTTAGAGATAAGCCCCATTATGATATGTATGCAACATTATTATTCACTGCACTTTTGAGCCGAGGTTGTTGTTGAGTTGCACAACCCTAGTAGGCTGTTGCGTTGTGTCACGAAGCATTTCTTTAGTTGTCGAGTATTACTACCTTTGCGCAGTCTTTATTATTCGCCTGCCTATTATTACTATATGTCCTAGTATTTATTGTGACCCGTATTCTGCATTATAATTGTTCAAGATTCTTTACGAACATCTTCCCAGCATCAGACTTATTTCAGAAGTTTCCAGTTGATGTTGCAGGACTAGCATTGCACTTTCTTTAATACAGGAGTGCCAGTTAGTTGAGTATCTACCGTAACGTTAATTAATCACGTTAACTATCTTTTCTTTGTGTAACCTAATCGAGTAATCTTTTACTGTTTGAGAATAGGCTGTTTCATCGAGCATCAGCCTAGTGTGTGCACCAGTTACCGAGTCATAGGATACCTCGTTGTCCAGGCACGACTCAGGGCGGTAATGGTGTTTTGTTTTCCAGTGTTTAAGGCAGGGGTTGGATCTAGTGTTACCGTTGTTGCATTTTGCCATTATCTAGTCCAATGTTGAAGAGCCCTGTGTCTTTGAGAACCTGGATCGTAACAAATGGCGACCTCGCCAGGATCTTGTGAACTAAGAGATAATTGCAGGATTGTTGTGGTCATTTGTTTTATTGAGGAATATAGTGGGCACGTTAATTTTTTTTGGCAAAGTAGTATAGCACTTGAGAGTCTTCAGACATTTTTGGCAAGTGAATAGTGCTACATAGGAGTTTGGGGTACTTCTTTTCCGAATATTGTGGTGAGAAATTTTTGTGAGCATCATGTCTTATACCGGATCAGAGGAGAATGGAGACACAGTACGTCATGTCGAAACGGAGGAACAGCAGCATGATGAAATGGTTAATCAGGTGAACTGTGAGGAGGATGCTAGGATATTTTTGCAATGGCCTTTTACTGCCGAGCGGTTGGAGGGTATGGATCGGTACGGTCTTCAATGCCTGGCCACAGCTATCGGTCATGCGGTTACTAGCAGCATGACCAAGGATAACTTGATAACGTGTGTACTGGGCAGGGTGACTGGTGAGCGAGATGGGTTGAGTGCTCAGAGCCCTTCGGCCATGCTTCCCCTACACTCGACTCCCAGCCATCCCAGTAGTTTGCCGACCCCGGGTACGCTTCCGCAGTTGGGTGGTGACTGGCAGGGTGGGTTGCCCCTGGGGGGACCCCCGGTAATTTCAAACATTGTAGCACCTTCACCTCCTCAAGGGTTATCTCCAGAATTATTGTTTAAGCTCGAATTAGCTAAGCTTCAGCATCAGCAGCAATTAGAATTAGCCAAGATAGAAGAGAGAAAAACTATCAGTCAAGCAAAAATCCAAGCTGAGTCGACTAGGTACTGTGCCGACATGGATGTAGAGAAGTCGCGAGTAGAGACAACGGGACAGCGACTTGGGGCTGGTAACCGTGTTCATGAGCAGTCTCTCTCGCACTTATTGAAACTGGTTCCGGTGTTTGATGAGAGTGGTGTAACAGAATTTTTCACACGATTCGAGAAGAAGTGCCAGATCCACCAGTGGCCTAGGGAGAAGTGGGCAGCCCTTGTTTCCTCTAGACTTGTGGGCAAGGGACTCAGGGCTTATGATGCATTGCCTATAGAGTCTTGTATTATCTATGAGGAACTCAAGGAGGCTGTCCTGAGAGCATACGAACTACAACCAGAGACGTACAGGTTGAAGTTCCGGGGTGTTACCAAGGGTCGGGAGAGCACCTTTTTGGAGCATTCCCGGGAGCTGTCCGATGCTTTTGGGAATTGGCTGAGGTCGGAGAAAGCTACTACGTTTGACGACATTAAACAGTTGGTGCTGTTAGAGCAGTTTTTCAAATGCACGGGCGGCGACCTGACGTTAAACCTTAAAGAAAAGCAACCAAAAACTCTACAGGAGGCAGCTGAGATGGCTGACCTCCGGCTATCACTAATTCGTGGGTGCGGGTCTGCCCAGCGTAGTGAGGCAGGTAACAAGGGGCGTGACTCCCCACCCCCCCGAGTTAGTGATATACCTTATGCAAACAAGTACAAGAGCCATGATACCAAGACTGACCACAAGACTAGCACCGTCCCATTTAAGAAGGGGCCGGGCCCTTCCCAGTACCAAGGGAAGCCCAAAGGGGAGTTGGAGTGTTATCATTGTCATAAAAAGGGGCACTTTGCAAGAGTCTGTCCTAGCAAACCACCTACAGCAGCTGTGTCTTTGGCCTGCAACATTGGTGTGTCTCCGAAGTCATCTGAGTTTTCCCGGGGCAGTTCGTCAGAGGCTGAGGCACAGCCAATGCAGAAGCACCTGGGAGGCTCGAACCCTGCTCAGGATGTTTTTTGCGACCATAGAGGGCGGGGTTGCGTGATGTGGGCGGGGCGCAAGCATGGAGTAGAGGTCTTGCGTGATACAGGTGCTTCCCAGACTCTGATGAAAAACTTGACTGGCTACCCTATAAACGCGGCTCGGGTGGTGGTGGTGCAGGGTATTAATGCAACTCGGTCATACCCGCTGGTGCGGTTGGAGTTGGAGGTGGATGGTGTGGCACGTGAATTGGATGTCGGGATTGTGGAGAAACTGCCAGTGGAGGGCGTCGACCTTCTTCTCGGCAACGACTTTGCAATGCCCGCTTCTGAGGTTCTACCCTTAGTCGTTGCCGAGAGGCCGGCCGACGTGAATAGGGAAGAGCAAGAGTGGGTCGAGCGGTGCCAGACACAACCCATGGCGTGTGTTGTCACCCGAGCTCGGGCAGCTAAAGTGTCACAGCCTAGTCCTCCGTCTTCAGACCAGCGGAGGAACGATCAACAGGAGGAGGCTAAAGCTGGAGTTGGTTTTAAGAGTTTTGACTCGGCGGCTCTCCTGGGTGATTCAGTATTAGCACCATTACTTAATTCTGGAGTAGCCCCTGGGCCTGTCATCGAGAGTGACGAGGCTGGGCATGACGAGTCTCCACGACAGCAACGTTATGTACTTCGAGAGAGACAGAGGGAGCAGCCCAGTATCGGGGAAGGTCATGCATTGCTCCGGGAGCAGTTAGATCGCTTGGCACCCTCAGATATACGTCGGTTGCAACTAGAGGACCCTGAGCTCCAAACGTGTGCTAATGGAGCTGTAGAGCTCGACGAGGACGGCGATGCACAGCCAGGAGATTTTTTTTATTTAGAAGGCATCCTCTATACTGTAGGCGTTTTCAAGACCCTAAACGTAGTTGGCAAGAGGGGTCCGGAGTAGTGGACCAGTTGGTGGTGCCATGGGAGTGCAGGGATAGCCTACTGGGGTTGGCGCATGACATACCACTGGCAGGACATCTAGGGGTGAGAAAAACGGTGGCGGCTTTAGAAAAATTGTTTTGGTGGCCGGGGTTGAAGGGGCAGGTGGTAACCTGGATAGCAAGGTGTCATACGTGCCAGAGGGTTGGAAAACCTAACCAAACAATTCCGAGAGCCCCGTTGCACCCCATTCCTGTCAGTGGACCACCCTTCAGTAAGGTCATCATTGATATGGTCGGACCCCTAACCCCTACTAGTGCCGGTAATAAATTTCTATTAACTATCATGGATGTGGCCACTCGTTATCCTGATGCATATCCAATGAGAAATGGCACGGCGAAAACTGTTGTCCGGAACCTGCTCTTGTATTGCTCGCGGTATGGTTACCCGCAAGAGGTGCAATCGGACCAAGGTTCTAATTTTACCTCTAATCTGTTCAAACAAACTATGATTCAGCATGGCATCAGCACTGTCGTCTCTTCTGCGTATCACCCGGAGAGTCAAGGGGTGTTGGAGAGGTGGCACGCCACGCTAAAAAGCATGCTTCAATGTTATTGCGCAGAGAACGGAAAGGATTGGGACCTTGGTCTGCCGTATGTTTTGTTCGCGGCAAGAGAAGTACCTGGAGAGAGTCTCGGTTTCAGTCCGAATGAGCTTGTTTTCGGGCATCAGGTGAGGGGCCCTCTCCACATGGTGAAGGAGATTTGGGAGGGTACCGCTAAGCCATGTTCTATGTTGAGATACGTCCTCGAGAGCAGAGAGAGAATGCTTAGAAGTCTGGAGCTGGCCGGGCGTAATTTGGTGAGTTCGCAGGCCCGTATGAAGGACAGGTACGATACTAAGGCAAAACTCCGGGAGTTTCAGGTAGGTCTAGAGGTGTTGGTCCTGTTGCCTTTGGCAGGTCATCCTCTGGCTGCCAAGTACGCTGGGCCTTATCGGGTGGTGTCAAAGATCTCCGATCTAGATTACCCCGTTGCCACTCCAGACCGGAAGAAGCGTAACCAACTATGCCACATTAATTTGTTGAAGGAGTATGTGAGGCGCCCACCTGAGTCACTAGCTGTCCCTGTGTTGACCTGCTGCGGTCATGGTGGAGAAGGAGAGGGGGGCAGCAATGCTCAGGTGGATGATAACTGGGATTGTCATGTCTCGGCGGATCAGTGGGCGGGGAATTCGAGCCAATGTGCGCATGATGCTCTGGCGCACCTGCCGGAGGAACAGCAGGTGGCAGTGCAGCGCCTGTTCGATTCATACCCCACTGTATTTGCCGAGCACCCAGGCCTCACTACTCAAGCGGTGCATGACGTCGATGTAGGAGAGCACCCCCCCTTCAAGTCGATACCTTATCGGGTGCCACCCATTAAACTCCCAGCGCTCAGGGATGAGCTGGAGTATATGCTGGCGAGAGGCTTGATCGAGAAGGGGGCAGTACGGTGGACTTCTCCTGTCACTCTGCAGCCCAAACCTGATGGAAAAGTTCGGTTCTGCATTGACTTTAGGCGGTTGAACGGGTTGACCCCCACCAATGCATATCCTCTTCCCCGGGTGGATGACAGTGTGGATAAGATCGGGAAAGCAAGGTACTTGACCAAGGTAGACCTCGTCAAAGGCTACTGGCAAGTACCACTGTCTGAGCGGGCTAAAGAGGTGTGCGGGTTTGTGGTGGATGGCAGTACTTACCGTTGCAACGTGATGCCATATGGTCTGAAAAATGCACCGGCCACTTTCCAGAGCTTAATGAACGACATCGTAGCAGACATTCCAAACTGTACTGTCTACCTTGATGACGTGATCATTTATGACAACGATTTCCAAAGTCACTGTGAGCACATAGAAGCCTTATTTAGTCAACTTGGTAAAGCAGGCTTGGTGGTTAATCTGGGCAAGTGTGACTTTGTGCAAGCCACGGTGCAGTATCTGGGGTTTGTGGTTGGGTTAGGGCAGGTGAGCCCGCCCCAACAGAAGATACAGGCTATCGACTTGTTCCCCAGACCGACCACCAAGCGGCAGATCATGAGATTTTTGGGCATGATTGGGTATTACCGCCGCTTTATAAGAGGCTATTCTACTGTGTTAGCTCCTTTGACAGATCTACTAGCCAAAGATAAAAAGTTCCGCTGGGCACCTGAGTGTGAGCAGGCGTTTCGAGTAGTTAAACACCTTTTATGCACTCACCCTATCCTCAGGGCCCCGGACTTTGAACGACCATTTCAGTTGGCGACTGATGCCAGCGGAGTAGGGGCTGGTGCCGTACTTTTGCAGACAGACGAGGAAGGTCTTGAGCATCCAGTCAGTTTCTTTTCAAAGAAATTTAATTCAGCACAGAAAAACTATTCGGTTGTTGAAAAGGAACTGTTGGCAATCGTGTTAGCGCTCAGACACTTTGCGGTCTATGTTCCTGCGTAGAAGAGCTGAACGTGAATGGCGGAAAAATAAAACAGACTCTACATGGTTGCAATATCTGTCAGCCAGAAGAGCTGTGGTCCACAAAATCAAAGATGAAAAGAAAGTGTATTGTCAGGGAAAAGTTGACTCGTGTGGTAACGACCAGAGGAGGTTGGCTTCAATTGTAAACAGTTTACTTGGAAAAACAAGAGTAAGCTTAAGACCTTCTGTACCCGATGCCGAGTTGGCTGCCAACTTTGTGGCATTTTTTGCTGGCAAGATAACTCGCATAAGACAGGAACTGGATGATGCTTCTGTTGGTGAAGAACTTTCAGTTGTACTCCAACCCCGACACATTCCTAATAATGTCCTCTCATCCTTTCACTCAGTAGAGGTGGTCATGATCTCGTCCTACATAAGAAACCTCAATAAAACATTTTGCCCGTTGGATCCCATAAATGTTTCCAAGCTACCAAGAGTCTATGATCACACAGTTGAGTTTATTTCCAAAATAATTAATAAGTGCTTCTCTGAAGGTAGCTTCCCACATTCTGAAAAGCATGCACTACTCCGACCTACTCTAAAGAAGCCTGGACTTGATGTTGAGAACATGTTGAACTATCGTCCTGTCTCCAACCTGTCCTTCATATCAAAGATATTAGAGCGTGCAATACTTGACCAATTACAACCACTACTTCAGCAGAATGAAACTATCCCAATTTTTCAGTCTGCTTACCGACAGCATCATTCAACTGAAACAGCATTGATTAGAGTACATAATGATCTAGTTGAGAACATTTGCAATGGTGTGGCCTCACTATTGGTCTTGCTTGATCTCTCTGCGGCTTTTGACACAGTGGATCACGAGTTGTTATTGAGTGATCTTTATGATTGTGGTGTGCGTGACTCCGCTCTCTTGCTTCTTGGGTCATACTTGTCAGGTAGATCCCAGAGTGTGATGGTAAATCAAGTGGTCTCGGACTCGACACCCCTGCAGTATGGTGTTCCGCAGGGATCAGTTTTAGGTCCTATCCTATTTATAATTTATATTAGCAGTTTGTCTCTTCTGCTTCGTGCACATAATGTCACCTTTTACTTTTATGCAGATGACACCCAGATTTATGTGAGAATCACAAATATAGTTGATATACGGAGTAAGATGGAATTGTTGATGTCTGATATCAAGAAGTGGATGAGAGCGAGAAAACTTAAACTAAATGATGGTAAAACTGATATTCTCATCATCCGAGGAAATAGAAGAGCTGATGATATAGTAGGTGCCCTCTCCATCAATGTGGGTGGATCTCAGCTGCGACCGGCCAACTCTATTCGAAATCTGGGTGTATATGTGAACTCCCGATTAGATTTCAAAGAGCATGTAAACCAGATAGTTAAAAGTTGTTACTTGCACATCAGAAATCTCTATTTGGTGAAGCCGTTTATAACCAGACGTTGCCTCCTGACGTTGGTTCACTCATTGGTCTTCTCTCGTGTTGATTATTGCAATGCCCTGTTGGTGGGTCTTCCAAATTATATTTTGAAGAAAGTTCAGTCTGTTCTTAACAGGGCCGCAAGACTAATTTTTGGTGTTCCACCTAGAACTCCTACTACATCTCTTCACATAGAACTGCACTGGCTGCCAGTAAGAGCAAGAATAGAATTTAAGTTGTGTTTGGTGACTTTTAAGGTTCTCAAATTTGGTGAGTAGGTACCTTGCGGAGCTGCTCAGGCGCCCACCGGCACACCATGGTGTAGTTGTGCGTCATGACAATGACCCTTTTCGTCTTGATGAACCAAGGGCTTTCCAGCAGTCTTCTTTCTTTGAGAGGTCATTCTCCTACATGTCTCCGAGGTTGTATAACAGGTTGCCGCTGTCCATGAGACAACTGAGTTCTGTTGAATGCTTCAAGAGACAACTTAAGACTTTTCTCTTTGAGAGAAGCTATGATCTTGAGAGAGGTGTCATGACAGATGGCTATAGAGTTTAGGCTATTTTGCCACTGCTAGTGATTGTTAAATGTGTGTTGTATATAAGCCTTCTTTTGATGCATTGATTTTTGTTCTTTTTTCTTTCTCTTTTCGAGCGCTAGTGAATTCTTCGGAAAAATTGGCGCTTATGAGAAATAAGTAACATGCTTATTATTATTATTATTGGCCAGTCGTGGTAGTGTATACCGACCACCACCCGCTTAAATTCCTCAATCAATTCCACAACCGGAATATGAGGCTGACCAGATGGTCGCTCATGTTGCAAGAGTACAACTTAGACATTCGCCATATTGCCGGTTGTGAGAATGTGATTGCGGACTGTTTGTCGCGGGTGGAGGATCCGGGGTAGGCGACCACAGTATGTTGGTATAGCCTCCTGTCTTGGCTCGCGGTGTATTTTTGCGCTGGTGCTTGTTGGCTCACGTGTGTAGCATCAGCGTAGGGTCGCAGGGCAGGAGTTGTTGGCTTTGATTAGACGAAAATTAGGCTACATCTATAATAGCCGCCAAAAACAACATTAAAATAAAATACGAAAAATTAAATAAAAACTCTTTCTTTTTTATAATTAATTTTAAGATAATATTGTAGCTGAGTACTGAGTGCAGATGATTTTCCCTCAGTAGGCTGTGCTTCTTAAAGCTCGCTCTGGGAGCACAATGTTATGAATTAATGTATTATATTTGGGAAGGGTGATAAGATTTTTTTTTATATATAAATGTTGTATTTTTTTTGAGGAGACTGAGCTTGCATTCCATGAGTGGCAGAGTGGTTAGGAGTGGCAGATTCTAGCGACATTCTGTCTGTTCAGATATGGGCCCATGGTTGAGTGTCCCATATCTTGGGGGGGCGGGTGTGACGCCTCCCGGCGTTAACAGAATGGTTGCGTGGGGTTGCGAAGTCCTTTCGGGACTTCGGTGAGACTTTTTCTATTGCACTAGACATATCGAAAGCCTTCGATAGAGTCTGGCATAAATCTTTAATTTCTAAACTACCCTCCTTCGGTTTCTATCCCTCCATCTGTGCCTTTGTCTCTAATTTCCTTTCCGGCCATTCCATAGCTGCGGTTGTGGACGGCCATTGTTCACTTCCTCACCCTATAAACTCCGGTGTTCCTCAGGGCTCTGTCCTATCTCCTATTCTCTTTCTAATTTTTATAAATGATCTCCTTAACTGTACCTTAATTCCCATCCATTCATACGCAGACGACTCAACCTTACACTACTCCATTAGTTTTTCAGAACGCCCCAGCCAGCAATCCCTCAACGACAAACGTAATGAAGCCATAGAACTCTTAAATTCTGATCTAAATACTATTTCCAATTGGGGCAGAGAAAACCTTGTTAACTTTAATGCTTCCAAAACCCAATTTCTCCATCTATCTACCCGTCAGGATCTCCCAGCGGACTATCCCTTATTCTTCAACAATACAAAAATCAACCCTTCATCTTCTCTCAATATTCTTGGTGTCTCTTTTTCTTCTGCTCTCATTTGGAAGGACCATATTACCAGTCTTGCTAAGGCAGCCTCCCAGAAGCTGGGTGTGCTCAACCGCCTTAGGGGGTTCTTTTCCCCTGCACAGCCTCTTGCTCTGTACAGGGGCATAGTGCGCCCTTGTATTGAGTATTGTTCACATGTGTGGGGAAGTTCCTCTCACACCGCTCTCCTAGACAAAGTTGAAAGGAAGGCCTTTCGTATCATTAACTCCCGTCCACTCACCAACTCTCTGCAATCTCTCTCTCTCCGCCGCAATGTTGCATCTCTCTCGCTATTCTATCGCTACTATAATAATCAGTGTTCCTCAGAGCTATCCCAGTGCATACCACCTCCTTTACGTAGGGCACGTGGTACCCGTCTGGCAACTCAATCCCACCCCTACTCTGTGCAACTCTCCAACCCAAGAGTGAAACGTTACTCTCAAACTTTCTTCTACTCAACATCTGAGCTCTGGAACTCTCTCCCAGAATCAGTCTTTCCCTCTTCCTATGACTTAAATTGCTTCAAACTCCGTGTGTCCAGGCATTTTGGCTCGAACGTCCCTTGATTTTGGCCCTGTCACTCTTTCAACTATGGGGGAGGCACTCGCTATAGGCAGTTATGCCTTTTGCCTCCCTCAATCACATAGAAAAAAAAAAAAAAAAAAAAAATTGCAGCTCGCTAGCGCTCGCCAGGATCCGGGGGGATGGGCTACAGTTGTCCTAGAATGATCTGCTTTATTTTATTAGTGTCGTGTTGCCACAGACACTCTAGAAATGGTCTTTCTTTTGGTCTGTGACCGCGCCTTATATTTAATATTCGCTATAATATAAATGTTGCTTGTGTGGGAGGCGAGCGAGAGAGGGTGAGGGGGTACACCTGGCAGCGGGGTGAGCTATGACGCGGCTCGCTTGGGCGCTGACGGCGTTGGCGGCCGGGTGGTCAACTAGTCCCTGCCCATCGCGGCCGCGTGTTTTTTACCAGCTCAGAGCTTGCCTGACACGCGTACCGCCTATATCCTTTGCAATTCTGTCCCCCATACTCGCCACTTTGCATACTATTTCTCTCTCTCGACTTCTCCTTTCTCATTCTCTAATCTTTATTAAACTCAACATCCCTTCTGGTTTCAGCATAGACGTTCACCGTCGACCAGTCGTATTGTACGCGAAACTCTCAGATATTTCCCTGTATTAGGTTAAGGAGGTATTATGCTTTATTGAGGTTGGAGAGACGGACTTTTCCGTGTGTGTCCTCTCTCGGGAAGGTTGTAGACCGGTATATGTCTCCCTGGCAAGGTGTTGAGTGATTCTGCTTGGTTATCTAAAGCTAGACTAGGGGTAAGGTTACTGTGTCGTTGTCTCCGATGTGTGCAGTGTTAGCTAAGCCCTGCACGACATCGACAGGTACTGTGGGAGCCTAAGTTGTCTTCGGGTGGGTTTACTTTGCGAGCACAGCGCTGTGGTGTGAGAGGGCCATAGCCTATCCCTCACAACATAGTGCTGCCTCTTTGTGTTGACTTCTAAGGGATCGCCAGGATAGAACTAGGTACTAGAGACCTAGATTTATCAAGAGAGCATCCCCGTCATATAACGTAATCTTCATTATACCACCTTCGGACAACATTAGGCTACGAGCCGCATGCTCACCCATTGTTGCCCTGCCTTGATACCCCAGCTAGACTTTATTAACTGAGCAGACACTGGTTAGAGATAAGCCCCATTATGATATGTATGCAACATTATTATTCACTGCACTTTTGAGCCGAGGTTGTTGTTGAGTTGCACAACCCTAGTAGGCTGTTGCGTTGTGTCACGAAGCATTTCTTTAGTTGTCGAGCATTACTACCTTTGCGCAGTCTTTATTATTCGCCTGCCTATTATTACTATATGTCCTAGTATTTATTGTGACCCGTATTCTGCATTATAATTGTTCAAGATTCTTTACGAACATCTTCCCAGCATCAGACTTATTTCAGAAGTTTCCAGTTGATGTTGCAGGACTAGCATTGCACTTTCTTTAATACAGGAGTGCCAGTTAGTTGAGTATCTACCGTAACGTTAATTAATCACGTTAACTATCTTTTCTTTGTGTAACCTAATCGAGTAATCTTTTACTGTTTGAGAATAGGCTGTTTCATCGAGCGTCAGCCTAGTGTGTGCACCAGTTACCGAGTCATAGGATACCTCGTTGTCCAGGCACGACTCAGGGCGGTAATGGTGTTTTGTTTTCCAGTGTTTAAGGCAGGGGTTGGATCTAGTGTTACCGTTGTTGCATTTTGCCATTATCTAGTCCAATGTTGAAGAGCCCTGTGTCTTTGAGAACCTGGATCGTAACAGAGTCCTGTTCTAAAGTCCCTTGATAGTGCCTCCAGGACCAAGACAAACAGCAGTGGGCTCAGCACTGAACCTTGGTGAGCTTCGACTTTCACTGGATACTCTTTGCTCAAACACCCATTTGCTCTATTTAAAAGTGGCTGCTCTCCAATGGTGTCATGCCAATATCCTAATTTGGCACCTTGTCTGCTTAGGAAGTCCTTCATAAGGAGATACTGTATCCCGCTCCAAAATACTCAACCAAATAACATCCTAGGGGGCACGATTATTTTATCTAGGGTATTTCATGAATCAAATTCAAGAAGAAAAGATATCAAGTTAGTTTGTGCTTCCCATTGACTTTCCTTCTGGGTGCTACATTAATTTGTCCTGGGTTCGTGTCTTCACCCCGGACCGCCTCGCTGCCTGCTTCTTCGCTTGGTGCCTTTTCTTCCCTCGGTGTCTTTTCTTCCCTCTAGGCCTACATAGCCTCTCTGACAGCTTCGGTCTCTTAAACTATTTTCTGCTGGCTCTCCGTGGGCCCCCGTGGTGGGCCCTCTGTCTACGGTTCTTCTCCACTTTTCTAGCTGATCTTTTCACTCCTGCACTGGGTATGCATTCTCCTGTCACGGCCGCCTCTTGCCCCTGCTCTAGACGCTTCTTCGGTCTTCTCTGCTTCCTTCCCGGCTCTCATCTCTGTCGCTCTGGGGGCTGGGGTACCTCTTGGCCTTCCGTTGCTGAATAGCATTTCACTGCCTACCTTTTCGGCTGTAACTGTTTTTGCCTGCGGCCATTTCGCCCCCGCTCTGGGGCTGGGGGTGCTCTGGGCCCTTGGCTTTCTGCCTTAGGCCTCTTTCTCCTGCTGTCCGACCTGTCTTTGTCCCTGTGGTGGTTTTCTGCTTGGGTTGTTTTGCTCTCTTTCATCTTTGCATATGCTGCTCAGTCTCTGGGGCTGTGCCCAGTGTGCCCTGTGTCCTTCCCCTCAGGTCGCAGCACCGCTCTTCGGTGTGAATTGTGCCTATGGTGGTTGTTTGGTTACGCATGGGCGTACTTCCTAATCTAGTGATTTACCTTGCTGGCCTGTGTGCACACTGTTGGTATGTTCGGCTCCTCTGCTTCCCAGGAGCTGTTTTGTGATCTGGGTTTTGCCTTGCTGGTGCCAGGGTCCGTCCTGCCTCCGCTCTTTTAGTTAGTTATCTGCTCCTGCCCTGTATGCCCTATACCCTTCTCAGGGCGCGGCGTCGCTCTTCATACACCGTCCGCTCTTCTGTATGGCCTGTTATCTGCGATTGGTGGGATACGCACAGGGTTTTCTTTCCTATCCATGGTTTATGCTGTGCTAGTGCCTGTGTTCATCCTGCCTCCGCTAGCAGACTACTGTCTGCTCCTGCCCTGTGTGCCTTATTTCCTTCCCCTCAGGTCACGGCTCTGCTCTCGGGCTATTTCTGCTCTTCGGTACAGTTGTTAGTTGGCAAAATTTCTCGTCTTTCTTCTACTCAACAAGTGAACTCTGGAACTCTCCCTCAATCAATTTTTCCTTCATCCTATGACTTAGACTGCTTTAAACTTTCTGTTTCCAGGCATTTTGACTCCAACGTCCCTTGACTTTGGCTCTGTCACTTTTAACTTTGGGGGAGACACTCGCTACAAGCAACCTATCTTTTGTCTCCTCCAAAGGGTTTGGGGGCCTATCTGCACTCCCTCTTCCCTCTCTACTGTCTATTGCCGCCCGCTCACCGGGTGTGGGTTTCGGCCCTCCGTTCCGTGTGCGTGGATGCCTTTTCGTCTTCTCCCATGCTTCGTCTCTATTCTACTATGCTCTGCCTGCTACCCCGCCTTCTTGAGGCCTGTTTTCATTGGTGCTTGTTCATACAGGCTTTCTCCATCCTTGCAGTGCTTGCTGCTCTACGCTGTGGCTGGTTGCATAGGCGTCTGGGCCTCATCCCTCATACCCGTACAGTCCTTGGTAGGGTGGTTGGGCGGGATGCTTGCCTCCTTGCCTGCACGGGGTCTGTGAGTTGCATCAGCTGTTGTGTTCACACTTCAGCAGGCTGCGGCTCTGCCCTGTGGGCAAAGACTCCATTGCGGCCACACAGGGCTATATTGCTCTCTTTTGCTGTGTAGCACCTCCGGTCTTTGTGGTCTCATAGGCTCTATAGCCTGTTTGGGATATCCATCACACTGGTCTTTGTGGCCAGCCTGGGCTCTTTCGCCAGTCTGAGCTCCTTAGCTTGACTGGGCTCTGCTCCCTCTGTGGGTTTTCTTGCCTCTGGGCTATTGCCACGCTGTCCTACTGGAGCTCCATTCGGCTCTTTTGCCTCTGGGTTTGGATGGTGGGAACTGTCTGTGTTTTCCCTTTGGCATGGCTGGTCTTTCGCTTTCGGCGTTCTACTCATGAATGGCTCTGGTTGCAATGTGTTGCTCTTTTGCCTCTGGTTTTGGAGGGTGGGAACTGTCTATTTTTTTCCCTTTAGCATGGCTGGTCTTTTGCTTTCGGCGTTCTGCTCATGGCTCTGGTTGCAATGTGTTGTTTTCCATTCTTGCGGTCCTCCTCTCCTGGGTGTCTGTCTCCACCGTCATCCATGCCGTGGGTTCCTCTTCCCGCTCTAGGCTCGCATGTCTTTGACTAGTGCCTTTTCCAGATAAGGTGCTCCTTTATGTCGTCCTTCAAGTGGGCTGGGCCTGTTTTTTTTTGTTTTTTTTTCCTATGTGGATGAGGGAGACAAAAGGCAGAACTGCCTGTAACGAGTGCCTCCCCCAGTTGAAAGAGTGACAGGGACAAAATCAAGGAATGTTCAAGCCAAAATGCCTGGACACAAGGAGTTGGAAGCAATTTAAGTCATAGGATGAGGGGAAGATGGATTCAGGGAGGGAGTTCCAGAGCTCAGCTGTTGAATAGAAGGAGGTTTGGAAATATCGTTTTACTCTTGGATTGGAGAGTTGCACAGAGTAGGGATGGAATTGTGTTGCAAGACGGGTGCTACGTACTCTACGTAGAGGAGGTGGTATACACTGAGAGAGCTCTGAGGAACATTGATTATTGTAATAGCGGTAGAATAGCGAGAGAGATGCAACACTGCGATGAAGAGAGAGAGATTGCAAAGAGTCAGTGAGTGAACGTGAGTTAATGAGACGAAAGGCTTTCTTTTTATTTGTCGAGAAGTGCTGTGAGAGGCTTCTCCCCACACATGTGAACAATACTCAATACATGGATGCAATGTGCCCCTGTACAGAGCAAGAAGCTGTGCAGGGGTAAAGAACCCCCAGAGGCGGTTGAGCACACCCAGCTTCTGGGAAGGTGTTTTAGCAAGGGTGGTAATATGGTCTTTCCAAGTGAGATCAGGAGAAAAAGAGATTCCTAGAATACTGAGAGAAGATGAAGGATTGATTTGTGTATTGTTGAAGTATAAGGGATAGTCCTGTGGGAGTTCTTTATGGGTAGATAAATGGAGAAATTGGGTTTTGGAAGCATTGAAAGCAACAAGATTTTCTCTGCCCCAAATACAAAGGGTTGATAGGTCAGAATATAAGTGTTTTATGGCATCATCGCGTAATTTTTTGAGCGCTTGCTTGTTGGGGGGTTCTGGAAAACTAGTTGAATAGTGTAAGGTAGAGTCATCAGCATATGAATGGATGGGATTGGAGGTACAGTTGAGAAGATCATTAATGAATATTAGAAAGAGAATTGGAGATAGGACAGAACCCTGAGGAACACTGGAGTTGATAGGTTGAGGAAGATAACGATGGCCATCCATAACCGCAGCAATGGAACGGCCAGAAAGGAAATTTGAGATAAAGGCACAGATAGAGGTATAGAAACCGAAGGAGGGTAGTTTAGAAATTAGAGATTTATGCCAGACTCTATCAAATGCCTTCGATATGTCTAGCGCAATAGAAAAGGTCTCACCGAAGTCCCGGAAGGAGGATAACCAAGAGCTTGTAAGATATGAAAGGAGATCCCCAGTAGAGCGACCCTTAACCCGGGAACTGCGGGAAGACTCTTAAGAGTTCCCACGGCGGACTGCGGGAAGACTCTTAACCTAACAAGTGCACATGGGGGTAATTGGAAACGTCCCCCTGTGCTGACGTATTTGAGGTGTTTCCGTCACTAAAATATTCATTGTACCATTAACCCGGGAGCTGCCGGGAGACTCTTAAGAGTTCCCCCGGCGGACTGCGGGAAGACTCTTGTGAGTAAGTAAAATAAAAAATCAACTTTTGACATCGAAAAAAAAAAAAAAAATTATTTTTATTTTTTTATTTTTTTATTTTTGTTTGGCCCCTGGGCCATGCAAAATCTCAGTCCTCTACCTCCCCTCCTTCCCCACTTTCCTCCTATCCTTCAGTTATCACCTATTTTCCCTATTATTCCCTTATTCTGAGGTATATTTTCGTGCTAACATTAGCGAGTTGCAAGCAGGGTGTTGTCATCACTGATGGCAATCGAGTGCAAGAGAGAGAGAGAGAGTATCGATCGACTGTGTCTCAGTGGCCTTGGGGGAAATTGGCGGGAAGGTAGCTTGCCTCACCCATACATTATACAACTCGCGGGCTATATCTCCGATTTTGACCATCCAAACGCTGTTTTCACTCGTTTTATTGTTGTTTCAGGTTAATACCTTTATAATCAACCCATAATAGGCGCATATGGATAATTATTAATGCTATTAATGGTACAATGAATATTTTAGTGACGGAAACACCTCAAATACGTCAGCACAGGGGGACGTTTTCAATTACCCCCATGCGCACTTGTTAGGTTAATAGCATTAATACTTATCCATATGCACCTATTATGGGTTGATTATAAAGGTATTAACCTGAAACAACAATAAAACAAGTGAAAACAGCGTTTGGATGGTCAAAATCGGAGATATAGCCCGCGAGTTGTATGGGTGAGGCAAGCTGCTTTCCCGCCAATTTCCCCCAAGGCCACTGAGACACAGTCGATCGATACTCTCTCTCTCTCTCTTGCATTCGCTTGCTATCAGTGATGACCACACCCTGTAACCGGATTTCTAATGTTAGCACGAAAATATATCTCAGAATAAGGGAATAACAGGGAAAATAGGTGATAACTGAAGGAGAGGAGGAAAGTGGGGAAGGAGGGGAGGTAGAGGACTGAGATTTTGCATGGCCCAGGGGCCAAAAAAAAAAAAAAAAATGATGTCAAAAGTTGTTTTTTTTTTTCTCTGACTCTTAACCCTTCAAACCCGGTTGGTACACACGTGTACCATTTTTTTTTGGCCCCAGGAACCCGGGTGGTACTACATTGTACCATTGCTTGAAAGCCTGTGAGCTTCGTGTGCGAGGCGTCGGTCCGACGCATGTAAACAACAGCCGGCTGGACCGACGCTCCGCATCTCCGGCCACAAGAAGGAGAGCGTCGCTTGTTCGTGTGTGCCTGTATGTTGTTGTTCAGTATCGAAAAGTGGTGTAAAGTGGCTGGTTTGGCCATAAAGTTATCTCCAATGAAATCATCATCACAGCTCACCCAGTTGACTTAGAGAGCTCTACTTAAGGCCATTTTACAGGTAAATAACACAGCTACGCTTGGGGATGCGCGGGAATGCGGGAAGCAGTCTGATTAACGAATATACGGTAGCCTAGCCTAGACGTTTTTCGGCCAAAACACCCGGATTTCGAGGTATATATATATAATATATAGCCGGGGTCGGAGGGTTAAGAGTCTCCCCGCAGTCCGCCGGGGGAACTCTTAAGAGTCTCCCCGCAGTTCCCGGGTTAAGAGTAAGGGAAAAAAAACATCGATTTAACACCTTATTAGCGGGCTAGCGGTTTATTTATATGTACCGCCCAGCGGGGTGTTTTTAGCCAAAATAGGGCTGTTTACGTGATCATTTTCATGCCTAAATAAGACCCAGAGCATAAAACAAGTATCTATCCCTGAAAGGGCATAAACAGAGCTTTCCAATGACACCATAACGATCCTTTTATGACGGTTAGTTTTCTTGCAACAACCGTGCAACACGAGTGCAAAAAGCATGTAATTCGGTACTTTCCCCATACAATTCAGTATGTAGCGAGTGAGAGAGGGAGGGAGGAGGTGGGATTTGTGTCAGTAGGTTCGCCGCGGTGGTCTGGAGCAGTCATACGCTCGCTACTCTCCTGCCACCACTTGTCTCTCTCTCTCAGCAACATTACGTGCTGAAATTGCCACACGACCTATGTCGCGCGCCGCCAGATAGTCCAGATTTATTATACTCGACTTATGTTGCGTGCCGACATATAGGGGTTAAAACACCAAAAAAAAAAAATAAAAAAAAAAATAATAATATTTGTATTGCCCCTGGGCCATGCCAAATATCACTCCTCCACCTCCCCTCCTTCCCCACTTTCCTCTCCTCCTTCAGTTATCACCTATTTTCCCTGTTATTCCCTTATTCTGTGGTATATTTTCGTGCTAACATTAGCGAGTTGCAAGCAGGGCATTGTCATCACTGTTAGCAAGCGAGTGCAAGAGAGAGAGAGAGAGTATCGATCGACAGTCTCTCTCCAGACGTGGGGAAAAGTGGTGGGAAAGGAGGTTGCCTCAGCCATACATTATGTAACTCCCGGCCTGTATCGCCGATTTTGACCATCCAAACGCTGTTTCCACTTGTTTTATTGTTGTAACAGGTTAATACCTTTATAATCAACCTATAATAGGCGCATATGGATAAGTATTAATGCTATTTATGGTAAAATAACGATGTTAGTGATGGGAACAGCTCAAATACGTCAGCACAGGAGTGTGGTGTCTCATACCCCCCATGCGCACTTCAGAGGTTAAGGAATCCATACTGGCAATCTGAGAGTAGATTATGAGAAGAGAGATGCTTAAGAAATTGTGAAGTAAGAATACTGTAGTTTAAAAAACTTTGGAGATGCAAGAAATTATAAAAATTGGACGATAGTTGGAGGGTTGAGAGAGGTCACCCTTCTTTGGGACAGGTTGAATGAAAGCAAACTTCCAGCAAGAAGGGAAGACGTTAGAGGAGAGACAGAGACGGAAGAGTTTGCCTAGGCAGGGAGTCAGCACGGAAGCACAGTTTTTTAATACAACAGGAGGAACACCATCCGGACCGTACACCTTAGTATTAAGCCCAGAGAGGGTTGAAAGTACTTCTTTAGAAGAGATTATGATATTAGGCATGAGTAAGTGAGAGGGGGGTGGAGAGGGAGGAATAGCACCGGAATCATCCAAGTTGGAGTTTCTAGCGAAAGTTTGGGCGAAGAGTTCATCTTTGTCAGAGGAAGAAGTGACGGTAGTGCTGTCAGAGTGGAAAATGTGAGGGAATGACGAGGAAGACAAATTGTTGGAGAGGTTTTTGGCTAGATGCCAGAAAGCTTGGGAAGAGCTAGAGTTGGATAGTTCAGTGCATTTATTATTGATGAAAGAGTGTTTGGCGAGACGAAGAACAGACTTGGCTTCATTCCGGGCAGAAACATAGGAAGTATGAGATTCTTGAGTTTGACGGCGACGGTACCATTTGAATGCTTCCTCTTTGTTGCGGACAGCAGTAGAACAAGCGTGAGTATACAAAGATTTTTTAGGATTAGACGGAGAGAAAGAAAATGGAATGTATGCTTCCATGCCCGAGAGGATTACCTTGGTAATGCGTTCAGCACTCTCCGAGGGTCCCCGGCCACGGAAGCAAAAGTCATTCCATGAGAAATCAAAGAAGTACTGCCGGAGAGCCTCCTAATCGGCAGCGCCAAAGTGCCACAGGCGCCGCTGGCGCCGCTGGCTGGGAGGATCGGGTGGCCGTACGGGAGAGATAGGACAGGTGACAGAGATAAGTTTATGGTTGCTTGGGCTGCCTTTCATACCAGTGATACTTTCAAGTATGTGGCCTGGTTACGCTCATGCGGTGGGCTGCCTTGTCCCCTGGTTACGCTCCGGCTGTTCCATTCCTTGTTGTGATCCTTCAGTGGACCTTCCTGGTTCCTCCTGGGGGGGGTGTCCACCCTGGGATGTCTTGGGCACATACTGCCTGTGATTTAGTCCTTGTTCTCGCCCTTGGTTGTGACCAATTCTTTTTCTCGTGCTTTGCTTTGGGGTTTCCTGGGTGTGGCATAGCACTGCTCTGCCCTCTTCCCCGCTTGGACCGTGTTTCCATTTCACTTGTTCTCGCGGTCTTACGCGTCTAGGAGGTGCCTCCTGTCGGCTCTACTGCTGGTGGGTTGAGTGTTCTACCGGGGGTTCTTCAGAGCTTTGGGTTGTTGCCTCCTGTGGTCCTCCATCCTTGGCCTCGGGCTGACTCACGGCGAGTGTTGGTTACACTACGCCTGCTGCCACTGGGTTATGTGGGTCCCTGCCACTGTATTCGTTTTTGTCCTAGCTACAGTTCCTGGTGTTCCTCCTCGAGGCGGTTACATTGGGTGCGGCTTGCTTCCTATGCTCATCTCGTTGCCCTTGTTTGGCACTGGGCCTCTAAGTTGCCTGGTAGTTGTCCTATGCTGTTCCTCCCATTCTGTCTTGTTCTCTGTACAGTACTCTATTGGTCATGTACTTTACTATGCTTTTCCCTTCACAGAACAAATGGGGGGGGGGGATATGATTGGAAAATGACTAAGGGCTATAAAGTATAACATATATCAACCTGTCGGTCAAGGCTTCCGATGACGTCCTCCAAATGCATATACCGTACCTTTATATCATGATAGGTCTTCCGTCCCTCTACTGTACTGTACAGTATTTGGTATGCCTATGGCTCATACCCATGACTTATGGCTAAAGTATGTGGTATTATGTCATAGCCTGCTCTCCCTATAACTTTGCTGTATATGTACATGCATTGTCATTTAACTTTTCTGTCCATTGGCCTACATACCTGCCTGTATTCCTATGTGTATGAAGAAGACAAATGGCAAAGCTGCCTGTAACAAGTGTCTCCCCTAAGGTTGAATGAGTGAGAGAGAGAAATTAATTATTATTAATATTACTTTTGTTTTCCTGGTGTACAGTATTGGAAAGAAGACAGGTGTGTTCGTATAGTCAATGGTGGGCGTGGGCGCGCCGATTTGGTGCTCTGCGCTCTGCGATCCGGTGCGCACTACCAATATAGAGGAGCGCGGAGCGAGGAGCGGCAAAAATCTGAACTCGGAGTGCAGGCGCGGAGCAGCTTGAATTTCGCGCTCCTTTCTGGCGCTCCAGAAGCGATTTTTCCTGTCAACAACAGGTTCAAGAACGTCATTATCGTGTACAGTCATCGTACGGTGTTACTCACGGTGTTAGTGAACTGTGATACAGTGATACTATGATAGTGACGACTGACAGTGTTACAGTTGTTAACTTGTTACTGACTTTTTTTGGCTTTTGCTAACGCTAAGTAAACCTTACGGGCAAGTTACGGCTTACGAAGGGGCCTATTTTAATAAATTATTAATGATATCATCATATCAATCATATCATATTATGATATTAAATTATTAATCGTTTAATCATGTAATCAACTAATCATGTTGTCATTGTATTGTTAGGCTTGTTAGCTTGATAAGTTTAACTGTTTAAGTTTCTCAGTTTGGACAGTTTCTGTAATTCTTTATGTCATATCATAGATATCAATGGACAGTCACAATGTCACAATGATATCAATCATATCATTGATATGACATAAAGAATTACAGAAACTGAGAAAGTGAGAAACTTAAACTTCAGAAAGACACCATGACTTGAGTTTTTTTTAATTTTTTGAATTTTTTGAATTTTTTGAATTTAATGAAGTGAAAGACAAAGGATTGTATTAATTTAGGTAAATAATTAAATAACTTCTAGAAGCTGTTTTTTACTTTTTTTTATTATATACCTATTTTTGGGAGTGCGGAGCGCAGGAGCGCAGAGCGGGAAGCGCATCGGGTCGGCTGACCAAAGGAGCGCGTGAGCGCTGCCGCATTACCTTATGTCTGAGGAGCGCGGAGCGCTGCCGCATTACCGGTCCCACCGGAGCGCGCCCACCACTACGTATAGTGTAGTGAAATACTGTAGATAGGAGAAGGTGTTTGTGAGAGATAGCAGGATTACTCTCTGTGTAAGTGAGACACAAACAGAAACAGTGAGGGAAGCCAGACAAATATAACAGGAGTTCTAGCAACTCTTTATCACATACCTATGAGGCCTCCCCTGGGTAATTCCCTGCTCGATTGGTGTCTACAATCTCCCCAATCAAATACATGTGACATGCATTGAATTAATGCGCTTGTAACTGTCCTTTCTTAATATGCATCAGCCAGTTCTGCACTTTTTCATACACTCCCTAGTTTATTAGTGTCTCTTGTCGTCATTGTTTACTAAGTCTAGCTTTTGTAGCTTGGGTGTCCGCCTCTAATTTTGTGCTCACGCGCTACGTTTGATATCATAGAGGTAATTACTGTACATGCCTATATGCGGACGATGCAGTCCCGTGGGCGGAAAATGCGGAAGAACTTCAGAGAGTGGTCACTGACTTTGACAGGGTATGTGAAAAGAGAAAGTTAAAGATCTATCTATCTATCTATTGCCCGACGCCGTGATCCCCGAAGGGGTGGCCACGAACGAACCGCCCCCATGCACCTCTGTCCCCAGTCAGTCGACGCCCCTCCCCCCAACCAGCACCGCCTTCGTTCATGTAGTTCCTCACTCCATCCTTCCACCTCATATTCGGTCTACCTCTCCCCCTCTGTCCCTCCACCTCGCTCTCGTACACCCTCTTAGTCATTCTCTCGCTTTCCATACGTTCCATATGGCCGAACCATCTCAAGTTGTTCCTTTTCACACTTTCCAGCACATCTACCTCCACACCACACCTCCTTCTTACTTCCTCATTAGTCTGTCTATCCCTCCATGTAACTCCGCACGCACTCCTTAAGTAATTCATTTCCACTGCTCTCACTCTTGGTCTGAGTCTCAACCAACGTCCATGCTTCGCTTCCGTAAGTCAGTGTCGGGATTACCACACTGTCATGCAAGGACTTCTTCACTTCCATACTGACCACCCTATTTCTTGTTACTGCTTTTAGCGTTCCTACAACCCTCTTCCCCTGTTGTACCCTCTCCCGCACCTCTTCATCCATAGTTAAAGATCAATGTAGGGAAATGTAAGGTAATGGTGTTTGAGAGAAGAATGCATGAAACCATAGATGTTAAGGAAAAATATAGAATCAAGAAAGAACATGAGAAAAGTTGTAAAATAAAAATGAAAAATTAACCCGGCAAGCGCGATAGGCCTCACGGAAGGCTTCCTATAGGGAACGCGATAGGCCTCACGGAAGCAAGACCATAAAAAAAGCTTTCCAAAAAAAAAAAGGGCCTATCAAAACAAAGGAATTTGTCTCTAGGTGAGATAATTCCCCTCCAGTACTCATCCATGTAAATCTCACCCACCCCCCTCCCCTCCTTCCCCACCTTATTCCCCCCTCCCTCCCCTCCTCAATTATCACCTATTTTCCCTCTTATTATCATCATTTATCGGTTATTTTTCTCTCCCGCGATAATGTAGCACAAGTGGGTTGCAGAAAAGATCGATATGTAACACCCAGACACCGGCCCACACCGCCCCGCTCGTCTCAGTTACCTCACAGACAGCGAGAGAGGAGGGTTGCCTGTAGCTCTCTCTCGCCTGACATTACGACCGGGTGGCCAATATCTTCGTTTTTCACCACCCAAATGCTTTTCCCACTTATTTTAGCACTCTTGAAGGTTCATATATACATCATATATGTAAAATAAAAGCATACCGAAAACAAATAATGCTCTATATTGTAAATATAACGAATTCTGTCAGAATCCAAGGCTAGAAATGCACAAATAACTACCCTAGCCCCTAGGTCTATTTAGCGCTTACCGGGTTAAGTACTGGAAGAGGTTGAAAATTTCAAGTATTTGGGAGCTGTACTATGCAAATATGGTAAAATGGAGAGCGAGATAAAAGAGAGAAAAATGCAAGGGAGAAAGGTGATTGGAGAACTTGATAGGAAGAATGGTTAGTCAGGAAGTCAAAAAGTAACTGAGAAACTGTGCTGCTCCCAACACTCTTGTATGGAAGTGAGACATGGACAGCAAGTGACGAAGACCTCTCCAAACTGAGAGCTGTGGAGATGAGCTTTTTTCAGAATGGCAGCTGGCATGAATAGGCTAGATGGGCCAAGTAATAGGGAAGTGTATGAGTCCTTTGGAATGGAAGAGCAGGCTTTGGGCATTGATTGTGGTGTGGTTGAGTGGATAAAGAGAAGTGCTTTGAGGTGGTATGGTCATGTTCAGAGAATGGATGAAGACAGAATGCCAAGAAAGATATATGGGAGTCAGGTGAGTGGAACCGCTAGTAGTGGAAGACCACCTACAGTATGGTATGGGAAAAGAAAGTGGAAAAATATATTGAAGAAAAACTTCCACGTAGTGGAAGGGGCATTGTGGCACGGGCAAAGGAGGCATGTCTTGACAAAGTAGCCTGGAGACTTTTCTATCATGGCCATCCTCTAGCGGTGGTTTCCCAGGGGAAAACTAGGCGTCGGAGATGATGATGATGATGATGAATTACTGTACTAAATTGGGAGGTTTGACGACCTCCTACCAAACCAAATAAGGAAAGCCTCTTATTTGGTAGTTGCATCGGAATATTTAACGTTACAGTTTCCTATCCTCCTGCCGAACCCATGTCCATCCAATCTAGTCTGTTTACTTAATACCTTGATAATGTCTATAAGGCCGGTGCAGGTACCTTGGGGGTTCATGCATGCGCCAGGAGGGTCTAGATTAAACTAATATAATTAGCTTTTTCTCTTTTACCTTACGCCATATTTTCTCTTTTATCACTTCAAATAGTGGCCTCGGAGTGTGTACTACGTACCTGGTAAAGAATTTAGATGCATCTCTAGAAGATATTGGATAAACACGCCGCTCCTGGAGCAGGCGACATTATACAGTATAAAGCACTGTTACATATTCCGAGGCTACTACCAAATAAGATGTTTTCCTTATTTGGTTTGCTGGGAGGTAGTCAAACCTTGCTGGAGGTAATCAAACCTCCCAATATAATGCCATGAGAATGTTTAAATTGGTAACCATCCTTTCGGCCAGAACACATTGACACCTGTATTGAGTGAATTGAAATACAGTGGACCCCCATCTTCGCTCCTAATCGGTTCCGCAGAAATCGCGCCAAGATCGAGGCAGCCAAGATCGGGGCACTGTTCTTATGGGGAAAATTATAATCGGTTCCGTGCTCATTCTAAAAGTTGCACTTTTTCCCAGTTTTAGCCTATGAAAACATGTTTTTTGTCTACATAGCCTAAAGTAAATCTTATGCATTTTAAATAATAATGTAGACATGGCTAAATAACAGACCTAACCATAAAACTTAGGTGCATTATAAATACTGTAGATTGGAGCATTGTTCTTATCATGGAAAATATGGTAGGCCTAGGTCTAGGTTCTATATTCGTCCAGTCACCCCTCAAGTACCCATTTCGCCCCAAATGCATCCAATAAATACATATTATGAGAAGATTACTTACCACACAGACTTTATTTTAAATCATTGTCATATTTAGCCTAGCCTAACATCGTCTATTTCTGCCGCTTTCGTCCGACATGGACTGGCCTTTGCTCTGTGTTTTGAGCATGAATTTCCTTCACTGCTGCTACCACCAGGCCCACCATCCCTACACCAGATGTACTAGAGGTTATAATGAATGCGAGAGATAAGAGGTTCAGGCACAAAAAAGCTTGCAAACAGCTGGTTTTTCAACATCATCATCATCATCTTCTATTGAGCTCGTCCTGGAATCTTTATGATTCTGAATCTTACGATTCTATACAGGATTGTCCATTTGTATCGGCACTAGCTCAGAGAAGTGTTGAGAGGGGAGAAGGGGTGTTGGAGAGAAAGGAAGCTGTTGGAGTGGCTTTTTTATGTGTGTTTAGTCTGTATACGTCGTCAGGATGTCCGCTGACTGGGTGCGAGCATGTGAAACATGCTAGGACATACTACCACACCCACTAAATGTCCGCCGTGGCAGGGATTCGATCCCGGGTCTTGCAGATTCACACGTGAGCGTGCTCACTACTCGACCGCCGCGACTCTACACGAAGACGAGTGGCCTGTAAGCGTCTGCTTAGTGTTGACGTCATACAAAGATGGCGGCAGCATCTTGCGCATTTGGCAATCAGATTTCGGATTCACTCGGATTTCGTCTCTAATAAGCGACAAACACCTTGACAATGGCAGATTCTTTTAGTTCAGTTAACTTTTTTAATTGTTTTTGTTTATGTTTTCTAGTTTTATGTCAAGTTTTTCATTATTTTTGCTCTTTTTTCGGGTTTTGACTGGGATTTTTGCGCCAAGATTGAAGCTTTTTGCGCGAACATGGAATTTAAGAATATTTGGTGTGTACCGCCAAGATTGAAACGGCGAAGACTGCTGAGGCGAAGATGGGGGCTCCACTGTATACTTGCCAAACTAATGAGGTGAATTGTCTTAAAATCTCCAAACCTATGGAATGAAACAGGGAGAATCCAAAAACACCCACTTTGCACCAGATTCGTCTAAACCATATCAGGTCTTGTGGATAACCTAAAAACCCAACTAAGTTTACCTTTGGGACCTTTCCTGCTCTTTGGTTTATGAGACTGTTGGCTTCATCTTTGTTCTTATTTTGTTTGTATTAATGATTCAACCCCTATTCTTTGATAGTGAAGGGTTTATCCTGGTGATTTATCTTGGTGTCAAAATCTCATATTAGCTTGATACAAATGTCCAGTTAAGTCCCTGTAACACGGGTACGCCCTAACCCTGTCAATCAAGGGAGTGCACGGTGTTAAAAACTGCATCATACTGGTTGGCAACAAGGATAGCATCATTGTTTGGAATGTTTGTTTTGTACTCTTATTTTTTATTGAGAGCAGTTGAGAGGTACAGTATATGAATGAAAGTGATGTTGGGTGGGAGGAGGGCCACCAGTGGACAGATGACAGAGGCATGGAAGCAATTCACGCCATTGGAGATTAAGGCATCTGGCAATAGATAGATAGATAGATTTTTGTTAGTTCCCTCAAGAAGCTAACCCACTCCCCCTTTCAACAGACACGAGAAAGGGCCTAGAGGAGGAAGCGGCATGCAAATATTTTCGTCAGATCGTGCACGCCATCTCCTTCTGCCACAAGCTCCATGTAGTGCACCGCGACCTCAAGCCAGAGAATGTGGTGTTCTTCGAGAAGCTGGGCATGGTCAAGCTCACCGACTTTGGCTTTAGTAATAAGTTCTGTCCAGGACAGAAGTTGGAGACGTCTTGTGGCTCCCTGGCCTACAGTGCTCCGGAGATCTTGTTGGGGGACTCCTATGATGCTCCCGCTGTTGGTAAGTACTGTATCATTATGTTGATAATAGTAGGTCAATAACACAAATATTAATTATTAGAAGACCAAGGTAAAAGTTTAGTGGCTGGGCTCATAACATCAACTGACTTCCACCTACAATTCTAGTTTGACACAACATAAATAATAATGTGAAACTTAAAGACAGCATTGAAACATTTAGGAGCACAAGTCAATGAAGGTGGTAGCTGGGTGAGTAGTATTTTTTACTCCCCCCATGACCTCCCAGTCCCTCTCTGTAGACATCAGAGTTGTAGTAGACCAGTGTGCCATTTATAATGTGAATGCTAGCACCTGATCAGCAAGACTGAGTTGATTACTCAGGTTACAGACTACATTCACATCACGGCCATTCCAAAAGTACAATTAACACTCCACATGCACACTATGCATAACAATGAGCAATTGGGCTAGCAACCCTCCCCCAAAACAAGCCAGAGAATTGAATGAATTGCCTCGATGGAGGAGTTTCATGCCATCCCCTTGTGGATCAAGACACCATAGGACTATAATTAAACAGTTGCAACTAAAGGAAAAAACCCTTGGAGACTGGCTTTGAGTGTTCTGAATATATTGCTTAGGAACTTCTATGATGTTCCAGCTATTGGTAGGTAGCCTAATGCTGGTGGTAGGTGGATATGGCTGCTGGTAAATTTGTTAAGACACCTAATACAAAAATTTACTTACTGGTAATCCTAGTGTTGAATTTATGTAATCATAATGCTAAGTTCTACCTGTTATTTCTGTTTGTTTTTTGTTGCTGGTTGTTTTAAGTCCACCTTCCTCTGAGTCAGCCAACTCAGCCTGTGTAATCACTAATGTCTCAAACTACTGAAACTTTATCTATACTCTATAGAATTGCCTTAGTTGGTTCTATATTAATCTATATCTATCTATCTATATGCTCAGGCCCAATCCCCACTTTTCCTATTTTTATGTTTATTTTTATTTTATTTTATTTTTTTATTTTTTTTTGGGGGGGGGGGGGGACTCAAGACAGAGCAAGAATAGGGACAACACAAAACTCAACAGAAAACAATGAACACACAAAAACAAAATATAAATTCACACACATCTAGGTCATCCAGGAGAAGACCCAGAGACCAGGGTCACCAAGGTCCCTCCAGCACTCCCCCGGCCCCCAACTACCCGGAGAGGTTCCGATCTCGGCAGGCAGACATGCAGCGGAGCCGAAGCCACAAGCCCGCCCACCACACTTCCAGGCGCACCCTTCGTATTAATCATCTCCCCAGGCCAGGCGCCTGATGGACTATTATCTAGTCCAACTTGCGCCCGACCTCTTCCCCCAAATGACCACGTGTTCACTCATCTATTCACAAGCATTCTCCATTCATTCCTGTTTATTACCACTTCCCATGCCTGATCTATATTCATTCCTCTATCATCCAAAGCTTGCCTTACATAGGCTCTCCATCTCAATGTGGGTCTTCCTGCCCATCTATCTCCCCTTGTATCTGACTCACATATTCTCTTTGTAAGCCTTTCATCTTCCATTCGTTCAACATGACCATACCAGCTCAGCACCCTTCTGTCCACTCTGGCTGACAAATGTTCCTGCTGCCCCACTCTCCTACGTATCTCTTCATTCCTCAATCTGTCTCTACGAGCAACTCCACACATACTCCTCAAGCAGCTCATCTCCATCACATCAAGCTTTCTTCTCTCCTTTTCCTTTAACGACTGATAAATGGTTTAGATTGTCTTTTGCTACTACACACAGTATATAAAATATATTGAGTAAGGAAGTTATTTGTCATTACAATATTCCTGCAACATGACCTTGGTCAGCAATATTAACCATCCTGGACTCCTCTTTCAGACATCTGGTCGCTGGGAGTGATCCTGTACATGTTGGTGTGTGGTCATCCTCCCTTCCAAGAGGCCAACGACAGTGAGACTCTCACCAAGATCATGGACTGCAAGTACACCATACCCGAGTATGTCAGTCAGCCATGTAAAAGGTTAGTACAGTCTTTCATTGATTCTTCCCATGTTGGTGTACCGTACTAAATCCAACATCACAACTCTCCATACTTTTACATATACTCTTTATAATTTTATCAGCTGCAGTATATTTCCATATACATGTTATGTATTTTGTTTTTTACCCTTCCCGAGACTGTTTGTTTCAGGTACAATTTTAGTTTTTCACGGACTGTGTGTGGTATGTTGTTTCAGTCTTTGACAGGAGTGAAGAAGAATATTAGTTTACCCTGCTCTTAGATGCTTAGAACATTAAAATTATTATTCTATTACGAGTAAGGAATTAATAAAATTACACAGAATACACAAAATAAGAACTTGACAACAGAGGCAGCCTCTGACAGAGTCGCCTGGAATGCTGCCATTTAGGACGTGAGACTGTAACCACATTGTTTTCTGTGGATGAAGCATTGTTTAAACTTATAAATTTGGTAGTAGTCTTGGCAAATCCAACGTCAAGGCTATTAACCTAATTGCAATGACGACTTGTCTATTTTGACTGCTATGTCGTCATTCCAACCGCGGTTAAAAAGAAAACGTCTAGAGTCTACTCCTTATCTTGCTCTAGGAGACGTTGTACATTAACCAAAACTACCACCGAAGGTGAAAAAAGCATAGAAGAGAAGAAAAAGGGGGTTTACCTTAGTTACCGCTTAAGGCCCATCCCGTGTTCCGTCATGTGCAGATCCCTGTCGAACGTGCGCATGAGCGACCCTCTCTTGTTATCATTTTTTCACGCGCTCCATTGAATGAAGTCGCTTTTGTTGTGCTCCTTTAATTCACCCTGTTTAGGTTAGTTTCGGCTTTTCTGGCCTTCTTTTTTGTTAGACAGATGTTACGTGATCTAGGGCACACGTAAATGGGCTCCTAAGTGTGTATAATGGAGACGCGTGTGGAAATAGCTTACCGAAGGTACGGGGGCGCCTGGCGTTCCTCGTATATGTTTTTCATTCTTTCTCTTTTCATATTCTTTTTTCCTGTTAGTCTGGGCATGGTTTAGCTTTTAGCTTCAATTAGCCTAGCTTGTTTATCATTCAGGACTTGCTATGCCCCTATGAGTTCTCATTTTTTCATAGCCTAGGTGTACAGTTGGTTCACAATCTGAGATTTCGTGGTGGCGGTGCTGTTTGTAGTGTTTGTGTCAGCCGCATAAATAGCGTTATTCCCGAGTCCCCCCTTTCGAGCCTTCACTGTGTCTCAAGGGCCTGGGCGCTTAGTGGTTCGTGATACCCAGGGGTACCCCACGGGGGCCTCTCCCTCACTCCACAGGGTTTTTCGCCCCTGACACATTCTCTACTCGCGGCTAGGCCACCCTTTTTCTCACCAGTTTCATTACTGGTTTTTTGTGTTCCCTTCCTGTTTTCACCTCCATCCTTTCATGACTTTTGCCCAACCTGGGGTACCCCATGGGGGCCCCTGTTGTGCCAAACCACCCAACCTGCCACTTCTCCTCATGGGCTTTGCTCTATCTCTGTGGGTTGGGTGGTTCCCAGGGGATGTGCCTCCTCTCCCCTGGTGTGTCTTCCTTGCCTCTCCCTTGACCGGTCGAGTCAGGATATTATCAGGGAAGGCACTGCTCAGCTTGATGGTCATCGTCGCTTGGAGTTCATAAGGAGTTGACGCTTGTTGCGGGCCTTTTTTGGTTTTCCTAGACGCTCCTCTCGCTTTTTCGGCACCGGACCATCTCGGCCGGTCCCGCAAATTTGCGGTGTGCTCGATTCGGTCCTCTGGGACATTTCGGCTCCCCGCAAATTTGCGACGATCGCTGGGGGGTCCCGCGGAGATGTGGGGGGTTTGTGTCGGTACGGTTCTACCTCCATTGGCCCGCAAATTTGCGGTTATAGTTGGCTTTCACTGTTGACCTTTTTTATGTCATATTGTTGCCTGATACTATATTGGTGTATGCACTTTCCTGGTGTTATAGGCCCTGCATGTAAGATGTTGAGTGGTGGTTAACACTTTCTCCATCTTTGCAGGTTCTGCTGGTGCTCTTCCGCCTCGGCCGCCCTCCTCACCTACCTCTGTGCTCCCGGTTTAGGGTGAGTACGGATCCCTGTTTGCATGTGTGTTCCTGTTTCCCCATGCTCCTTCCCTGGTTCTTCTTGGACATTCTCTCCACTTACTCCTTCGACGTGCTGATTCTGGTGTGTGTTCTTCTCGTGCTGGTCGGCTGCTTTGCTTTCGCCTTGGTTGTCGCTCCCCGTGCTTGGTGAGCCACATGTCCTGCTTGCGCCACTCGCTCTTTGTGTCCTCTACGGCCTACCTCCCTGCTCTGTGTGGCCCGTGTCTGGCCCTGGTGGTTGTGCTGCTCCATGGCCCTGGTTCCTCGGCGGCGGCTGTGGCCTCTGCTTCCCTTCCGTCGGTGTGGCCGATGGTCTCCCGCCACATTGGGCCTGTGGGCCGCCGTTCCCCGGCCTTTGTTGCCGCCCGGTTCCGCGTCACCCTGGGTATCCCTGACCCGACTGACGGCCGTTCACCCCAGCCCGTAGCCTCGTAGGTGGAGCTCTCGTCTCACACACGAGGGGTCGGGGGTTCAATCCCAGACCGGGCGGTGACGAATTTGGCTTGTCTCCTTTCATGTGTTAGCCTCTGTTCACCTAGCTGTAAATAGGTACCTGGAATACGTGGACGACGTTGTGACGTCCCATCTGGGGTTGGCACGAATGGTACAAGGCGAGCTGGGTATCATATGGTTCACCTACGCTACTGGTCAACCTAAGCCTCCACGCTCTCGCTCGCCTCGCTACTGCCCCTCGTCGTCCTCCTGATCGCCTTGACGTCGCCCGTCGCCCTCGTCTTGGTTCTCGCCCTGAGGCCGGGGTTAGCGGCTCTGCTCCTGTGCGCCCTCCCCTGGCCTCTACGGATAGGGGCTCTCCTCCCTTCCGCCCGCTTTCCTAGCCCAGACGACTTCCTCTTACGTTGTCCTCTCCGCGCGCGGTTGTTCGTGCTATCGCTGGCCCTCTGCTCCCTCCTACACTGTCCAGGAGGGTCCGCCTGGGTGTCGTTGCTTCTCCTACTTCACCTGCTTCAGTGCCTCTTCTTCCTTCACGGTCTCGTCCCACGGTGGAGGTCCCTCCCTCCTCCGCCTCGGTGTCGGGCCGCCCTGTTCTCTCAGCCCCGGGGGTCCTTGCTCTGTTTCCCCC
>JBAKBP010006604.1:0-108629 GCA_037953745.1 Lithodes maja
GTGGGGGGGTTAGGGATCTTAGATAAGACAATCGAAGTCATCAGAGGCCGTACCGTAGAACTTGTCGTGGGAGCCCCCAAGTCGATCGTGGGGGCCTCCTGTTGTTGGCCAAAAAATCTAGATAAAGCCTGAGTAAGCAGCCCATTAATTTCTTGCGCAGTAACAAATTGATTTGAAGATGAACTTACAGGTGAATCATTAATATCCTGCGCGGCGTCTAAGCCTGAGCCTGACTCTTGCCCTTCCATTTCCGAAATTATTGAAACCTCGTCTTTCTCTTCCTGAGAAGATCCCTCCGAAGCCGGGGTACCTTGCTGCCAAGACAAGTCAGGAATAGAGGATGGGATCGCCGCGTCCCTGTGGACATCAGCTACTGTGTGACTCGTTTGAGTCGAACGTGGGTGGTCGGACCCTGGCTGAGCAAACCGCCAAACACCGAGGCCTTGGCCTACACTCTCTTGAGAGTCTGACACATTATCACGAACTGAACCCCCCGAACTTTCCAATTCGAGGGTCAAAATATTTATGGGTAAATCCTCTTTAAGGACAGGCACCGCACTGGACCCTTGAGACCTAACACAAACTCTGTCTGGGGTAGAGGTATGAAGAGAGGCACCAGAAACTGGTGAATGTAGGGAGGACTTTCTTTTATGTGAATCCTTTTTGGAGGATTTATGGCTACGGTGTGACCGTGAACTATTCTTTGATTTCGAGGAATCATCGCCGTGACCACTGGTGGAACTTTCCGTCCTACTCTTCTTACTCGCCGGTGAAGAGGCAAGACTAGATGACTGTCGTCTGAGAGGTGACCTGGACCGAGATCTCGCCCGAGATGATGAGGCGGATGCCGGGGGTGTAGGCTCTCGTGGACGTTTGGGTGTAGCCGCAGAAGATACAGAACCCTGACCAGTCTCCGCCGGCTTATGACTCGTGACTCTAGAGGAACGTTTAGGGGGAGGGTGTTCAAATAATAATTTATCCCAAAGAGGGACGTTATCACATTGAAGTGATTTATGTGCAACAATCGTAGTGTAGGCTGACATCTGTTGCCTTACTTCTCGTAACGCTACTGCTGCGGTCTTATCATTATCGCAAAGGACTTTTAGAGCTAATTGGGAGCAAAAAGAACAATTACGCATAACCCAGAGACCCCTTGAACGGTCTAGACATTTAACACACCTTATGCAAAGGGTATGCGCAAAAATAGGGATACCGGCACAAGCAGGGGTAGTGCATAAAGCAAAGACTGGGGCCACGGTAGCCATGACAGAGACTGGTGTGGAAAACTACCGCCGGGTCTGTATTGGTCCGCCGGAGCCCAGCTCTGGAAAAAAAGAAAATTTCCAGGAATTAATGCTCATAAGGTTAATCCAACATGTTCGCACACAAGTGTTAATAGCCCACCGGATAACGAGATGTGATGACACAACGATCACAGCTCGCTACGCGGCGGGGTTTCAGAATATCTAAACAAATCTTTTGAAGAAAGTGAAGAATACCCTCTGACATAATATCGGTCCAGCATGGCGATTATAGTCTCTCTGGTGGTGACTGTCTCAAGATTCAATAATGGAACAAAAACAACCCCCCATAAAGACGCCGTCCCTTGAAATATTTTTTGTATAATAACACAGGGCAGGCTGACACGAGATCTGATTTCTAACGAATTGTCACAAAAAGATCGCCGTAAGATTGAAGGCGGCGATACCTAAATGTATCACTGAATTAAGTAGTTAAATCGAAAATTAATTTGTAAATTCCTTATTTCCTCCAACTAGGAGCACCCGCCGGGGGTGAAAAACGATTTTAACCCCAATTGAACCTTCAATTGCCGTAAAAATAAAGGCGGCGATACATACAGTATTGCTTAAAAATGGAATGGTTAATTTACTGAATGACTTAATAGATTATCCCACCCTTCCAAGGTACACCCGCCGGGTGAGATGTCAAAACGTTAACCCCATAAGTTCCTGTCCCCACTTCTTTGTAAAAGATCGCCGGGGAGGAAAGCCCTTAACAACAGCTAGGTTTTTCATGTGGTTTTGTAAAACCTGGTAGAAAAACTACATAACGTATGTTCGCAAGAACAAAGTTTTATAGATGGGAACAGCCAGTCCGCCGGGAATCAAAGGGGGCCTGAAACCAGGTACCAACAGAGACGCAGTCCTGGAGAGCCACAGACACCTCATCGCCGGGGACACAAACCTGTGTTAAAAACCACGTGTGGCCTAATCACGGCTCTCGGCCGGGTTTTATCATGGTGAAACCGAGAAAAAACCCGCCGGAAGGACACCCACCCCGATCAGACACCATCTGAACGTACACTGTACACGAAGGAAGCCACGCACGACTAACCTAAGTTCACACAATAATCCGTGGAATTAGCCAATACACAACTAAACCAGGAAACAAACATAGTCCGAGGAATTAGCCAATACACAACTAAAACCCGGATACACATGACACAGTAGGGCATATTTATACATAATAAACAATAACACTTGTACATGTGGCAAAACTACGAGCGGCTGGCTAGGCCTAAGTAGACGGAATAGGAAAAGTTGAAATATACACAAAACACTGGGAATATCACAACAGGAACCACCGCCAACACACCACTGTAGAAAAACTTCCGACAAAGGGAAGACTGACTCGGAACCCAGAAAAAACTTCACTAAGTGAAGAAAATAACACAGGGAACGTCAGAAGCAAAGCTTACCTCATCAGAAAGATAAAAGGCAGCAATAATTAACGCGTAATGAAAGCCGCCTGCACCACAAGCTAACTAAACTGTGAAAAAGTTCACATGTCCACAACAGGACCACGAGGGTACATCCGAAATAGACGCCCCAAACACACAACTCCAAATACACTGCACTGCGGGCAACCAGCCCAGGACACTCCTGCTACGCATATCCTAACCTTACTCGATACATCCCGGAGTAAACAAATGAGAAAAAACTCACTAGGGACGCAACAAATGCGGAACCAGCGGAGCGTGGGGAGACACGTCCGGGCAGGCTGAGCGCAGAGCAGAGAAGGAGGAATGACGCCTGAATTAGCGTCTGGTCAGAGATCCACACAAGTACATCCACGATATGATGGAAAGCTTATTAGATAGTTATTCTTATTTTCTTTTTGTTTTTATTTTTTACGAAGTTTTTTCGTAGTGAGAACCCAATTCATAATGACTGAAGCCATGAGTGAGGTCGCGTGCGCTCATGATGAAGGCTCCTCAGTTTTTAAATGCTCTGTGCGGTAGATTCAAACTACGGCGGATTAGTGTTTGAAGAGGATGCCTTATGTAATAGGCATGTTCGTCAATGATGGAGGGGCCACTAATAAATCTGTCTCATTGTAAGGGGGGCTTTTCGTATTCTTTACTTTTCTTTTCCAATGTTCCTGGAACTTTGCTGTTACCCCCGCCTTATTTATTATTTCTCTTTTTTTTCCATTATTGTGTTTTTTCCTTACTTGATGATTGGTCCAACTTATTACTCTGGTAGCTGAATGGCCGTTGCATGCAAAGAAATACAGGTGAAATGAATGCAATTTGTCTAAATGACACAGGATAAATAAAAACACAATATACCGTTTGGTATTCTTAACTATATTAACCCGTGGAGCCCCGGCTAGTTTTGTAATGTTTGTTCACCAGAACCCGGCCGGTTTTCAAAAAATGGTTTTATTCCAGAAACAATAGCGAATGGGTTAGGAATGAAGGAAAAACCACGAAAAACCGCTCAAAAAGCTTAAAAAATGGTCCTACAGAGCCCCCGAAAACGTATTTTACAAGAGTAAAAAATTGAAGGCAATTACCCCAAAAAACCAGGTTATTGCGCGCTCACGCGCACGCACGTGGACTTCGAGAGTTTTCAACCATCGGCACGGTTGCGTGGGATACGTACACAGTTCCCATACAAATCTGAGCCCTCTTGAGTGGCTACACCTGAGGTTACGGTCGGCGCAATTAGGGTGACGCGTCAGGCGCGTCTCTGGGGCTGTGCGTTACATACATCGCCGACGCGTCAGACGCGTCGCTGGGGCTGTACGGGTTAAAACACTGTAAAGAGAAATACACTTTTCACTGTGATACACAAATCAATACGATTATTACTTTAGTCAACCACGGAATATATCGGTATTATTGGCGTAATGAACTACTTCTTATCACCACATCAAAGTTAACTAAAACCCTTCAACAGGTGACCCCAAGGCCACTACCCTAGTAAACACACACTCGGTCACTAGGTTCATAAGGCGTACAACAGCTCACAATGGGGTGAAGGTTAGCTCAAGGCTCAATAACACCAACAGCATCCTGTCTCAGTACAGCCACTAGGTCATGTCCACTGGGGTGGACACAGGACTCTGCACCTGGTACTTCTCCCTGGACTTCGCTCCTGACCTGGGACCTGGTATTAACATTACCATTAATAAAACTGACAAAATTCTATATCTTAATTTATATCAACATTACAAACGTGGTCAAATGTGTCAATTAAGAGACAACAAAAGGAGGATGTACATTACTGGGTTACAGATAAAATTGACTTAGTTGACCCTCAAAAATATATAAAGAAAAATGGTCCAAATAGAAAACGGAGGGTTGGAGATAGATATAATTTACTTAGTTGACCCTCAAAAATAAAATGGTTTAAAATAGAAAACGGAGTGTATACACACACACGACTCAGGAATGTGGGCTTACATTAAGTTACATACATGATATTGAACTCGACATACGGGATCTTATTGCTGTGAGAATACTACACTAACATAATACAATTAACATTATCTTATACATAATTAATAAGGTTGGCAGGACAAATAATATGGAATTTGAAATCTAAATGATTAATTATCAGACGGAATGAATAATTTCACCTTCGACCAAGACAAAGGATGTCGTATAATTTCGTAGTTACATATATAAGAAACTGGGCATAACAAATGGTCTCAAACTTTATCTTAAATACTTCACAATTCACTTCAACTCACCTTCAACTGAAGGTTTTATCTAAACACAACACAAAAGGGAAATTTATACTGAGTTAAGACAAATATTTCCCCTTTGTCCGCCCGAGGCTGGCGACTGGGAGGGAATGACGCTGGCACTCTCGGCTCTAGGCTCTGTAGGACTCGGGTCAGCGTCCTTTGTCACAACAATAACCATACCTTGATTAAATGAGCTCCTCAACTTACTTAGGAGTCTAATAAGACTTTCAAAGGATAATTGAATTACTTTTATATGATGCAATGAATTTCAGGCACAAACATGTTAACTGTAATGCCCTCGAAAATGTCCCGCACCCACAATAATACTAACCCGAGTTGACGTCAGGTATAGCGTAAAATAGTCGGAGATGGTAAGTCCAATAAACTCATCACGTGATAACACCACGAGACTATCACCTGGTTCTTAAAAATCGGACTAAGGTTGCTATACTTTTAGTACGTCCGTGGTAGTACAGTGGGTTAGCGCGCGGGCCTGGTGGTGATGGTTGGGTCACTAACCAGGGTTCGAACCCCACCCAAGGCATCTCAAAACCTGTGGGTTTTTAGGGGGGTTAAATTCCCTTCAGAGGTTCGTACCCCGCGCCAGGTACCAGGAAAAGTTGATCCTAAAGGTAGCCTGGGGATATTTCAGGAGACCATGAATTCCCTTCACACCCAGCATTTCATTGGTGGCAGCTAGGGAACGTGACCAGGTAGCTACGTGGAGCACCCGTCACGCGAACCCTATACCAACAATATTGAGATTGCTGAGGTAATACAGCTACGATACCTTACGACCTTAAAATAGGCTAGGGACTAGCCTAGTTAAAGAAGGATGTAATGTAATGCCCTCGAAAATGTCCCGCACCCACAATAATACTAACCCGAGTTGACGTCAGGTATAGCGTAAAATAGTCGGAGATGGTAAGTCCAATAAACTCATCACGTGATAACACCACGAGACTATCACCTGGTTCTTAAAAATCGGACTAAGGTTGCTATACTTTTAGTACGTCCGTGGTAGTACAGTGGGTTAGCGCGCGGGCCTGGTGGTGATGGTTGGGTCACTAACCAGGGTTCGAACCCCACCCAAGGCATCTCAAAACCTGTGGGTTTTTAGGGGGGTTAAATTCCCTTCAGAGGTTCGTACCCCGCGCCAGGTACCAGGAAAAGTTGATCCTAAAGGTAGCCTGGGGATATTTCAGGAGACCATGAATTCCCTTCACACCCAGCATTTCATTAATGAAATGCTGGGTGTGAAGGGAATTCATGGTCTCCTGAAATATCCCCAGGCTACCTTTAGGATCAACTTTTCCTGGTACCTGGCGCGGGGTACGAACCTCTGAAGGGAATTTAACCCCCCTAAAAACCCACAGGTTTTGAGATGCCTTGGGTGGGGTTCGAACCCTGGTTAGTGACCCAACCATCACCACCAGGCCCGCGCGCTAACCCACTGTACTACCACGGACGTACTAAAAGTATAGCAACCTTAGTCCGATTTTTAAGAACCAGGTGATAGTCTCGTGGTGTTATCACGTGATGAGTTTATTGGACTTACCATCTCCGACTATTTTACGCTATACCTGACGTCAACTCGGGTTAGTATTATTGTGGGTGCGGGACATTTTCGAGGGCATTACATTACATCCTTCTTTAACTAGGCTAGTCCCTAGCCTATTTTAAGGTCGTAAGGTATCGTAGCTGTATTACCTCAGCAATCTCAATATTGTTGGTATAGGGTTCGCGTGACGGGTGCTCCACGTAGCTACCTGGTCACGTTCCCTAGCTGCCACCAATGAAATGCTGGGTGTGAAGGGAATTCATGGTCTCCTGAAATATCCCCAGGCTACCTTTAGGATCAACTTTTCCTGGTACCTGGCGCGGGGTACGAACCTCTGAAGGGAATTTAACCCCCCTAAAAACCCACAGGTTTTGAGATGCCTTGGGTGGGGTTCGAACCCTGGTTAGTGACCCAACCATCACCACCAGGCCCGCGCGCTAACCCACTGTACTACCACGGACGTACTAAAAGTATAGCAACCTTAGTCCGATTTTTAAGAACCAGGTGATAGTCTCGTGGTGTTATCACGTGATGAGTTTATTGGACTTACCATCTCCGACTATTTTACGCTATACCTGACGTCAACTCGGGTTAGTATTATTGTGGGTGCGGGACATTTTCGAGGGCATTACATTTGAAATGCTGGGTGTGAAGGGAATTCATGGTCTCCTGAAATATCCCCAGGCTACCTTTAGGATCAACTTTTCCTGGTACCTGGCGCGGGGTACGAACCTCTGAAGGGAATTTAACCCCCCTAAAAACCCACAGGTTTTGAGATGCCTTGGGTGGGGTTCGAACCCTGGTTAGTGACCCAACCATCACCACCAGGCCCGCGCGCTAACCCACTGTACTACCACGGACGTACTAAAAGTATAGCAACCTTAGTCCGATTTTTAAGAACCAGGTGATAGTCTCGTGGTGTTATCACGTGATGAGTTTATTGGACTTACCATCTCCGACTATTTTACGCTATACCTGACGTCAACTCGGGTTAGTATTATTGTGGGTGCGGGACATTTTCGAGGGCATTACATTACATCCTTCTTTAACTAGGCTAGTCCCTAGCCTATTTTAAGGTCGTAAGGTATCGTAGCTGTATTACCTCAGCAATCTCAATATTGTTGGTATAGGGTTCGCGTGACGGGTGCTCCACGTAGCTACCTGGTCACGTTCCCTAGCTGCCACCAATGAAATGCTGGGTGTGAAGGGAATTCATGGTCTCCTGAAATATCCCCAGGCTACCTTTAGGATCAACTTTTCCTGGTACCTGGCGCGGGGTACGAACCTCTGAAGGGAATTTAACCCCCCTAAAAACCCACAGGTTTTGAGATGCCTTGGGTGGGGTTCGAACCCTGGTTAGTGACCCAACCATCACCACCAGGCCCGCGCGCTAACCCACTGTACTACCACGGACGTACTAAAAGTATAGCAACCTTAGTCCGATTTTTAAGAACCAGGTGATAGTCTCGTGGTGTTATCACGTGATGAGTTTATTGGACTTACCATCTCCGACTATTTTACGCTATACCTGACGTCAACTCGGGTTAGTATTATTGTGGGTGCGGGACATTTTCGAGGGCATTACATTAACTATTACTTACGATATCGTAGGTAAGACTATAGTTTTTAAGTTGGAGGTAGGACTCATAAATTTCCACCTGTCAAACCCCCTTGAGGTGGGCACTTGTCGCTAAGGCCTCAGAATCAGGGTGTCACACTAGAGACTCGGTTCAAGCAATTATTAGGCCAAATATCAGCATTATACTAGATTCACAAAGTTAAAGTTATGCTTTGCAATTAACTTTATTCACCTGGAAGTGATTAAATGGCCAAAACAAATAAATTTCATTCTAATTCCAAAACAACATTGCTTCGATTGTGACACCCCTTTTCTAAACTTAATATAACAACACCAAACAATTATATTTAATATGTAAAGTTAGAATAATGACCCTCATACCTATGAGACACCATTGGGCCTATTTAATTATTTCTTTCTAGTCATTACAATTTAATATATGTCAACTGATATCTTAATCACGATAATAACATAATACCGAACATTTCACCTAATCTCAACACTGACTGGGTCATTATTGGGCTTAAAGTGAGTGAACAGAAAAAGTCTTGGTGTAAATATTGCCAAAATTAAGCCTAGTCAATTTAGACCCCTTACATCATAAACAGAGGGTTATTACAAACACTTGTGATATGGCAAGCCCCTAGCCACAGCCGCCGGACGACCATCACAGAGAGAGGGCGCGCACCTCCCCTTTTTTACCCACCCGAGGAGGGAGACCCCCACCCCTGCGGAGGTATACCTGACCCCTGTTTTGACTTCCGGGTCATTGCCAGGTAGCACTGGAATTCTTCCTATCAATGAACTAACCATGCATGACTAACCCCTTTACTAACCTCTATTAACCCTCAATAACCCATTCACCTTTCTTGCATACTCGAATAATCAAATTAGCACCTCAGCTATACCATAGAATGAAGACTGAGCAATATAAGAGAGACGCTCCTGTCCCAGTCCTCGCAAAGTAGATCCAGTCTCCCTCCCCTCAATACTTCCAGTATAGCCAAAATAGTACCTCTTACTAAGGCTCAGTTATATCACATTATGAAGGCTCCCTATAGCCATGTGCCACAACAGTAATCACCACCTTACCTCGTCCCCGTATCTATTGAGAGCTCAAATAATTCCATAAGACTCGAGATCCCTATGGCCTACAGGGTCCAAAACCGAGCCTATAAACCCAGCTCCAGCCCCCAGTAAAATCAGTTGAAAGATAGACACCAACCAGTGGCTGGCCCCCTTAAGTTGACTTCTAGCTCTGCCCTTGTGTTGTTCCTGAGATTTGAGTTCCAGAGCCGGCAGACTCCGTGGCAGAATTGAGATAGAAGCATCTGTCCACGTACAAGAAATCTACGTGCACCTTATAACCTTTACACACCAGTGGGTATATAAGCGTGTAGCCAGCAACGATCGCCAAGAGATCCGTCTTGAGAACTTCCTACATATGGACCCCCTGGACGGCCGCGGAACTAGTCGTTAGCCCCCAACATCACGGACGCAAGATAACCAGGACCAGACCAACCAAATACTACCCAAGATTCACTTTATTAGTACTACCGTGTTACAGTACTAATTAGAGACTCACTTATTAATCTTTCTATGAAGTGGCTATATCTTTGCCCCAGTATAATTCATATATAACCATTCTATTGGGAAGTGCTAAGCGTATCAGTGTTCATTAATTAACAGGCGACATTAACTCTCGTAATTACCCCTATTCAGATATTATTACATAGAAATAAAACCCTAGTGATATCTAACGTTCGCCCACTGATTTGTGTTCTACGTATTTCTGCTATAAGAATATAAAACTTAGATCAGTACCCCCCTGAGGTTACTAGAATTCCCGTGCTCTAAAAATACGCGTCTCTAATTCTAGTCTGTGAACTTCTACTTGCGCACCAGAACTGCCAGTAATAAATCTAATTAGTGAAATTGAATCTATAAGTAACATTGATGTCTTCCAGTATATAAACTTGCGAACAAAGCCAGTGATCAGAAGAGTATACCTGAACGTTGGAAGTGGGAGACTAGGCTCCATCCAGATCCACTAATGCTAGTTGTTCATTTCTATCATTTGTCTTGTACGAGTATTCATACCTTCTTATGCTTCCTATTAACCATCTTCAATAAACGTGATCGTGTGTCTTGTTACCGTGTGTTTATTTTGTGTTCTCTATTCCTCATACCTTGTATTGTGCATGCAGCCTTATATACCCAGTCAGTTAGAACTCACATTACCCAAGTTAAACCTGTAGAAAAACAGGGCATAACATTGGCGGCAGTGGTGGTTCTTGATTCGGATAAAAGGTTGCATTACATTGCAAGTTTGGAACAGCCAGAACACGATAACATCATGGCACACCGTTCTCACATTCCCATCCCACATTATGATGGAGAAACTTACGGGATCGAAACGATCATGGACATAGTGAAACCCGTACTTGACCTAGTTTATACCACGGACGCAGAAAAGATAGCCGTGACATTAATGCACCTGGGAAAAGCCGTTTCTCTGGTTGCCTACCAAGTGCACCCTGCTCTCACATGAGACGAATTTCGCCCAATAGTGATAGAAGCCATTAAGCCTCCGTTGGGCGTTTTCGTGGCCCACACCCATATCCAAGACACTAAATTCGAAGGCGATCTTGATGCCACAGTGAATAAGATCGCCCAACATATAAAAGTTTCTTTCCCCACTTTGACCAGAATCCAACAAGAGCAGCAGATTCTGGTCAACCTTGTATCAATATTGCCCTCAGCAGTAAAAGATCATTTCCGTGTGCACAATTTCGTCGGATATCAAAAAGATCTCATCACGATCCGACGTATTTTGGCCGTGCGCACAGAAGCACCCACCCAAATCGCTGTAATAAAGAGGTTTCCCATGCACCCGCAGCACCCCGACCACCAAAACTCCAAGAATGCCTACCCATCCTCATCCTTCCACAACAGACCCACCTACCCTTCCGGCAAGCCCCAACCCAGTAGGCCCCGGTTCCAACCTACCCAGCCACGCAGAATCTTCAACCGGAACAAAACCTACAACACCTACCAAAGTAAAAACCCTACATTAGTAATTATCAACCCCTATGATTTCCCTGCCTGTAGTGCTCAGTGTGCCCTCCATCAAATTCGTGACTCTGCCAAACCTCGCCCCTTTACTCCTCGCATTTCTGTAAATGAAGAGGAGTTGGGACAAGAGGAAGAAATGGAGGAAATGCACACCGGAGAAATAGCCCCTATCATGACCTCAGATGATACCGAGGAAACCCTGGAGGAGGTAGATACCGACTCCCAGGATTTTTAAAGTACCCCCCGCCCAAGATGGCCTCGGCGGGGGACGCCATAACTGACCGCACTGCCCCCATTTATTACATGGCCAAAATCAAGAACATTCCTGTTCGCTTGTTAATCGACACGGGAGCTGCCAAGTCATGTTTGTTCAAGTCTTATTATGATCAACACCACCGACTATTTGGTCCCTTGTTAACCACCAAAGCAGAACTACTCTCAGCTGCTGATACCTACTTAAATCTCCTAGGAGACACTTTGCCCCTGTCAGTGACTACTCCTGCCCCCCATGCTCGTTGTTATCACACGTTCACAGTATTTTCCTCCCACTGTAAACATTACGATGGTTTCCTTGGACTTGACCTCCTTCAAAAATTCCAGGCCCAGGTTGACTGCGGCCAGAGGCTGATCTCATTCAAAAAAAAATCCAACCCAAAGCCTCTGACAAACCAATCACACAGAAACCTATTCACAAAAAGAAAAAACACCTTCCCCCTCAACAAACTCTGAGTCAGGGTTACCAAGTTGCAGCTAGCACTAAAGTAACTTCTAACCCCTCCCCTTGCCCCGAGTTCTCTCAAAATATCACTCAATTCGTTGAAAAATGCCTCAACAAACGAAAGAAGACAAGTCCAAGCAACTCCCTCTCGGTAATCCCCTCAATTCTCGTAACTCTGTCCAGGATAAATCCTCCCATGTTTCCAGGACAGGCTCTGATGTATGTAACCAGCGGTTCGCTTGGTGTAGTGACTAGCGTCTCGGACTTCCACCCAGAAGGCCCGGGTTCGCGCCCACGCTCGGCGCATTAAAGATTTTTCACAAGCACTGAGTCGTTACCATCCCTCATGAGCAAAGGGATGGGGTAGTAGTACAGGACCCCAATGGAAATACGCCTAATTGGCCTTATTGAGCTATCCTTAGCTAGCTTATCATGCGCTAGCTTTAAGAACTATTATTATTATTATTATTATTATTATTAAGAACTATTAACCACAATTCTATCAAATATTTATGTACACGTGTTTCCAGGGAAAATGCCGACCTATGTACCCAACAATGTTTTCCCCATGCCCCCAGAAATGTTCAGCTATTTCACAACCAACAAAATTCCCCTTGTGACAGTTTTCCGTCGGTAGCTCCCTTCCACCCCCACACAATTCACACCCCTAGAAAACTTCACAACCCCACACTTGACTCGCCCTCTCATGATAAACAAATTCACCAGTCCCAGATAACCTCTAACCAGACCGTGACTGCCCCCCAAAAAATTCCCCAAATTCGTCCTGTTAACAACCCCAAATCAATACATCAGTCCTCCACCAATAACCCATGTTCTACACCTAACTCTTCCCCCACCAACCCTCCGCAGTCCCACCAACAAATCCCGTTTTCTAACTCGCTCACCTCTCACCACCCTGACCCTCCCACACGCGCCGTTAATCCTCCCCTCACGTGTGACGACCGAGGGACCCAACCATGTTCCCACCATGCCCCCAGAAATGTCCAGCTATTCCACAACCAACCAAATGCCCCTGGTGACAGTTTTCCATCAGTAGCTCCCTTCCACCCCCACACAATTCACACCCCTAGAAAACTTCAAAACCCCACACTTGACTCGCCCTCTCATGACAGACAAACCCACCAATCCCATATAAACTCCAAACAAACTGTCACTGCCACCGACAAAACTCCCCAAATTCGTCCTTCTAACCAATCAGTACATCAGTCCTCCACCAATAACCCATCTTCTATACCTCACTCTTCCCCCACCAACCCTCCACAGTCCCTCCAATAAATTCCGTTTTCTAAATCCCTCACACCTCGCCCCGCTGATCCTCCCACACGCGCCGTTAATCCCCCCCTCACGCGTGACCCCCACCAAAGTGACCTTTCCCCCCTTATGCGTACCGAGCACCTGCTCGCCAGTCGATCCCCCACCATCATTAGCCCAGCTGTAGTTCAAGATAAATGCCAAATTCCCCCCCGCCATCAAAAATTGGTTAACCTTCGACTCATACCCCAAACTCACATGATATTTTCCCCCACTACCACGTCCACCAACCCCAATCGTTGCCTCTTACAACCCGCCCTCATTTCCGCTCGCATCAACCACATTCTCGTGGCAAATATCTCTGAGGAATCCCTGACATTACCAAAAGGTCTCATTATAGGAGACCTCGAAACTTTTGATGACCTCCCCATAGATTTTAATGACACCCTTACCAGCCTCCAATTGCCCCCTCTCCCGGACACATTATCCGACCACCAAAAACACAGCATGTACGACCTATTGCTAGAGTTCAGTGACGTGTTTGCCCAACAACCCACTGAAATCGGACAGACCGATGTAGAACAACACATCATTAACACCACAGGCCCCCCCATAAGACAACCATCCCGTAGAAAAAATCCCATACAACGCCGGGAAGAGGAACGCCAAGTCCAAGAGATGTTAGAGGCCGGTATTGCCACCCCGTCCGTTAGTCCCTGGTCTTCCCCTGTTGTCCTAGTAAAAAAGAAAGATGGGTCAACCCATTTTTGCGTCCATTACAGGAGGTTGAATGACGTAACCATTAAGGACGCTACGCCATTACCCAGAATAGACGATTCCCTTGACTCCCTATACGGATCCAGATGGTTCACTACCCTCGACTTGCAAGCAGGGTATTGGCAAGTGCCTATCAAGGCCGAGGACCAAGAGAAAACAGCATTTTCCACTAGTGGTGGCCACCACTACGAATTTAACGTCCTACCTTTTGGCCTCTGTAACGGACCCCGCCACTTTCTCCCGTTTGATGGAAGCGGTATTACATGGCCTAACCTGGGAAACCTGCCTAGCCTATCTAGACGATATTATTGTGTACTCACCAACCTGGGAAGAACACCTCCTCAGGTTGAGACAAGTCCTTCAAAGAATCCGAGCCGCCGGGTTGAAATTAAAACCCTCAAAGTGCGAGATTGCCCGAAATAAGGTAGATTTCCTCGGCCACGTAATATCTGAACATGGTATTGCACCAGACCCAAAGAAACTTCAAGCCATACAAAACCAACCCCCACCCACCACCGTTAAAGGAGTACGTTCTTTTCTAGGTTTAGCCACATACTACAGACGTTTTGTCCCCCACTTTGCCACCATAGCCAGACCCCTCCACCAACTCACCCACAAAGACACCCCATTCACCTGGACACCTGAAAGAGACCTCGCTTTCAATACTTTGAAACAAAAGCTAATCCAAGCCCCTATTGTCGCTTTCCCTGATTACCATAAACCTTTCCGTCTTTATACCGACGTATCTCTGTACGCCATTGGTGCAGTTTTAGCTCAAGTCAGAGACGGAGAGGAACATGTGATAGCGTATGCCAGCTCCACCCTCAACCAAGCACAACAGAATTATGCAGCCACCAAGAGAGAGTGCTTAGGGATCATTTGGGCACTGAGCCACTTCCGGTCATTTGTGTTGGGCGCGAAACTCGATATAATAACCGACCATCAATCTATGCAATGGTTGCGTAATCGCGAAACCAACTCAGCCATTTTGGTACGTTGGAGGGAGACACTAGAGGACTACGATTTTACAATACAGTATCGTCCAGGCAAACTTCACACCAATGCAGACGCCCTGTCACGTTTGCCAGTACCAAAAGACCCCCCCACCAACCTAGCCGCCTTACAAAACACTGAGCTTTTATCTACCCCCATCCACCAACATAATTCCCCCTCAGCCCCCTCACTAATTCAATCTTGGGAAACAAGAATCAGACCACCCTGGATACCGTTAAATGTCTTCAGGAAACTGACTCGCTGGGGAGATCAACTTGCCACAGACTCCGGTCACATAGTCTTAGACCCCACCATTGCCCACGACTACATGATTGCCATCCACGAGGGAAACGGCATACACCTTGGACAAAAGAAGATGTTAAAAATCTTCACAGATCAATACTGGACCCCCAACCCCTCCAAAATTGCACAACGAGTGACAGAATCCTGCAAACATTGCTTATTGGGGAAGGATAGATCCCGCATCCCAGGCCCAGCTGGTACCATTTCTGCCAACAAACCGTTCCAAGTCCTATCCCTCGACATCATGGGCCCGTTTCCTTCTTATGCTGGCAACCGCTATATCGTCACATTTGTTGACGTATATTCAAATTTTTTAATAGCCTGCCCAGTTAAAGACCACACAGCCACCACAGTCGCCACACTGCTTGCCACAGAAGTATTCCCTATATTCGGCCTTCCCCTTGCTCTTCTATCCGACAATGCCCCCGAGTTTAGTGGACACGTTTGGCAACAGTTCACCCAACAATGCGGTATTAAGATCAAACACTCATCCACGTACTGGCCTCAAGGAAATGCTATAAGCGAACGCAGCCATCGCACCATCAACAACCAGTTACGTACAAAAATGATTGCTCTTAACACCTCAGACTGGCCATCACAACTAAAGATGATACAATGGGGCATGAACACCTGTCTCCGAGAAGACGGTATTTCCCCTCATGAACGTGTTTACGGCGTACCCCCCCTGTTACTGCCGTTCCACCATCACGCTCACCTCCCCTCCAACACCTCCACAATTGACCCATTGCAACATCTGCAAAACACCCTCCATACCGCCCAAACCTGTCAAGACGCCAAAACGGATAGCCCCGATGATAAAAACCCTTTCGCCATCCATGACACCGTAATGGTAGCCAACCTCCCTGTCACCAACAAATTAGGCCCTCGCTATGTCGGGCCCTACACTATCATACAAGTCCCAAATGCCTATCAAGTCACCATCGATTATCACGGCGTGACTCGCACGTTCAGAACTAGATTCGTCCGAGCGTTTAAACCTCTAAAACCACAAGACACTACCCCACCCCACACATCCGACCGTGAATTAAACACCCCTACTAACCCTTCCACTCAGGCTATGAATATTCACATACAAACCCCTAAGGGCCTAAGCCCTCCAGCACCGAACCGACCAATCGTTCCTCAACATACCCCCCCAAACTAACCTCCACAAACCCCAAGCCCCCACTATCACACCTTCCTCCACCATGACACCTTCCTTCACTTCCGATAGTCAAGTACCTCCCCAACTTATCCAAGTACGAAAACCTCCACCCACAACCCCGACCACAACGGAAACCCTCCCGTCTAGCCCTGACATACCTCCACCAGGCACCACAGTGAGAAAACCACCACCCCCACCCAAAACCAAGTACACACCCAACCGCACCACACAATCTACCTCAGTAACCTCACGCTACAACTTACGCCCACGACTCAAATCTTTTAAAACCTCCAGGAAACACACCCTGCTAACCCAGTTCCGTAGGGCTGCCAGACTACTGTCCTCCTCCTCTTCTTCTTCGTCGAATTCTCCTCCACAAAGGGAAAGAAGACGAATAATCACAACTAAACACCATAAACCCTCTAACTATATTCCAAAAATAACAACCCCCACCCCTCCACGAAAACACATACCTTCCTCTTCAACCTCATTCCCCCTCAACCCCCACCTCATCACCCCGAATGACCTGCTAGATCTACCCCCCACCAAACTCCCATAAAACCGCCTACTTCCACCACCAGCAAATCACCGACCCCACCAAAGAACACACCCCACACACGTTCCTACCCCCAACCCTCCAAATTAAATCTCCACTCCCTACCCACCTGTCTAGCCCCCCCCCCCGCATCCACCCCTTTCCCTTCCACTATCCCTGCCACCCCACCCACACATCCACCAACCTCCTCATCTCATCGAACCCCCAACCTAAAAAATACACTATGCCAACGACCAACCCCTCCTCTCACACCACGTCTAACATGCAACTAACTCCTCACCAAAGCCCCTTCCAAATTGACGGGCCCGACCTCCACACCCCCACTTGAATCCTCCCACAAAGTCGCCCCTGCGAGAACCCCCATACATACCCCCACCAAATCCTTTTCCATTCCGCCTACCACCCTCACTCGACAAAAAACTCCACACGCATCTACCTCTCAAATAACCCCTGACCTCACCCCCACTAAATACCCTCCACCTGTAAAGCGTTCTTCCCCTCAATATAAAACATCGTCGAGCGACTCAAGTCCCACGACAAACATCTACCTTCCCACCAGGACCTCCAAAGGTAGAATAATCAACAGACCCATCAGATTTAAAGACAGTTATACAAAAACAACACCCTGTTATTACACTAAAAACCCAAGCCACACCACACACACACCCCCTCTTTCTCACACACCTCCCTCACGCACCTTACCTAAACCGATATTGCACATTGCCTCAATATATTTTCCCAGCCTACAACACCACCCAAGAAAACCCCAAAAACCCCAGACTCATATTCCCCCTTCACCCCCAGCTCCGTTTTCACGCGTTAATCCCTCCCCTTCGGTTAGTAACCCATTCACCACACTAAACAGACCTCCTGTCAGTCCCACACATCTCACTTGAGACATGACCTCCACCATGAACAAATCCACACCCTTCGTTGCCCCCATGGGGGAAAACTACAAACCATTCATACGAAAGGTTAAAGTAAAAACGCCCACAGGACGCTTAGCCCGTCTACAACGCCCACATCAAGCCCGGGCAACCGCCCTCCACAACACAGAGGACACATTCCTACAGGTATACATTGACCTGCAAAAGAAACCTGACCCTCGCTCTATTGCTTGGTGGGACCTTCTAAATATCCTCAAAATGACCCACCATGACTATGCTTCTTTTTACTTCACCCTTGAGGCTCGGGGACGAGCCTACAATGAAGGAGAGGGAAGTAAAATGCCCCAGAACGAGAAGCCCACCACAGAAGCCACGAGCGAACACCACACAGAAACACCCGAAAGAAAGGCCCACAGAACGAAAGGACCAGGTGACCGAGCCAACCAGTTCAGACAGGCCGAGGCCCGCAGGGCTAAGCAGCTCCAAACCACACCTGCCTACCCCTTCTAAACACTGACCTTTCCCACACCTCGCATATACACTACCCCTCGTGTCCTACACCTCTACATACATGATGATGAACATGAATACACATTCATTTAATACACCCATGCCCTGTCCCTAGGTTGAGCCAATGCCAACCAGTTCAGACAGCCATAAATCTATGTATGTTCTTCCATCCGAGAAGTAATATGTTCACCCCCTTAAAATACCTTGTCTTGCCAGACTAAGTTTCTGAAGACCAACCGCCCCCATAAATCTATGTTAGCTTCTCTTCTGGTCGAAGTCATTAAAGAGAGTAATCCCGGCGTTGTGGGTAGGGCCCACGATTTACGCAAATGGGCAGCCTCTTTACGTTTCTTGAAGAACTTTTCAGTTGAAGATATTTCGTCCACACAGTTGTGGGCGTCTAATCATACGTTTTTGACTAGATATATACTTGTCAGTTGCTCTAGACAAACCTTCCTTACCATGTATAGCTTTAAGGCAGAGGGTCTAGGTGGCCCTTCAGTCACTTTTGTTTACTTTCAAAGGGAAAAGGAGGGGGGTGGGGGGGGGGGGGTGCAGTCAGTGTAAAATAGGACACCCTAGACCCCGCCGGAATGTAAGAGCTGTGAGACAAATTATGGATAATGTGATATGAATATTTCTCTGTTCTATTCAGGGCGAGAAATTTTGCTAGTACATTGTTAGTGCAAACAACAGTGTTGTTATAGTAGTTTTAGCTGTGAAAGCAATTTAGTTTAAACAGTGGAGATCGTTTGTGAAACATTTCCACGAATATTATGGGGTTTATTATGTGCACATGTAAACTTATAACTTATTATTTTTGTCACCACTCGTTGAGTGGGGTGCCTTTGTAACTACAGATCTGTTCGCAGAATCTCCAGAGTTACCCTTTTTTGTCAAGCAGGCTTCTTTGAAGCACGCACCTGCTTGAACCCCTTTTTTGTATATATATGGGCTGCGCCATGTTTATATATATTTTCGAAGTAAGAATACTATGTGGTTGTTTGATTATCTGCTTTTCTAGAGTTATGATATGATTACGAATGTCCCCCTCCAGTCTTAGAAATCAGGCATGTTCGTCAATGATGGAGGGGCCACTAATAAATTATAGGTTTGACTCCTGTAAGGAGATAAAGAAAACCTAATATTTAGTAGTGGCCCCGTAATCATTGACGACTGGGGCCCTCCCGACCATCCCCTTCCCATTCGTTGATGTATTAAGGATTTTGGTTTACTTGATATGTCAGTGAAGGAAGAATGACGCCTGAATCAGCGTCTGGTCAAAGATCCACACAAGTACATCCACGATATGATGGAAAGCTTATTGGATAGTTATTCTTATTTTATTTTTGTTTTTATTTTTTACGAAGTTTTTTCGTAGTGAGAACCCAATTCATAATGACTGAAGCCATGAGTGAGGTCGCGTGCGCTCATGATGAAGGCTCCTCAGATTTTAAATGCTCTGCGCGGTAGATTCAAACTACGGCGAATTAGTGTTTGAAGAGGATGCCTTATGTAATAGGCATGTTCGTCAATGATGGAGGGGCCACTACTAAATATTAGGTTTTCTTTATCTCCTTACAGGAGTCAAACCTATAGTATGTTCTTCCATCCGAGAAGTAGTATGTTAAAACCCCATGTCCTAATTGATAAGAAACTATGATACCCACGGGTACACCAGTGTATATAGAACCATTGTTCCTGTAAGACCTAGCCAGCAATGACTGAAGATGTTAGTCACCATGCAGTAACTTTAATTCTTACCCCAACCAGAGATTGTATATACCACCCTCTGTTACCATTGTCTCGACGTATTTTCACCACGAAACAATACCGAAGTTAACCCTATGAACTGTCGTTTTCTTTGGTGTATATATCATAGAAAATGCAGTTCCCAGGAACAACTAGATCAGCAAGAAATAGTGTCAGATTAACAGTATCCATAACCATCGTATTGACAAGTAATAATACACCATGTTTTTCCCTACTTTGATCCACAGTCAAGCACACACCTACAGTTAACCTCCTCTTCCCCCCAGCCCCACAGTCCACATGATTCTATCCTTTCCAGACTCATATACCACCCCGTATTGTTCATCCCCCGGTAGCATTTGGCTAACATACTTCCGTGTCATTAACCCCCAAACTCCAATATCAACTGTAGTCTAATGCCACCCCTACGCCCGGAGACCTTAGGGTCAAACTTCCACGTAGCCCCCTGAACCCTCTCCCTCTCATTAACCCCCCACGCTCCTCGACTCCTTTCCGACCTAGCCTCTCCACCATACCTCCTGAATATCCTTGATTTTTCCGTTGCTAACATTCTCCAACCTTTTATATATATACTCCTATCCAGCCTACCTTCCCTTAGTAGGACGGAACAACATTAGAACTTTACTAACCCTTTGCATGCCATCTATTCCCTCACAACCCATTCACAACCCTGTACCAAATGATCGTCAGTGTGAGGCTAACCGCCTCGCCAGTGACTAACTTCTATTGCCATACTTCCAGATAAATGTGGCAGAGTTAGCAACCCAGTCTCCACCACATCCAGCAAACCATGCAATTAACAACCCAACCGATTAAACCAGCTAGTCAAGGCACCTTCGGTTTTGGTATTACGAACACCCACATCTGTCTCATAAACAGAGGGTTATTACAAACACTTGTGATATGGCAAGCCCCTAGCCACAGCCGCTGGACGAGCATCACAGAGAGAGGGCGCGCACCTCCCCTTTTTTACCCACCCGAGGAGGGAGACCCCCACCCCTGCGGAGGTACACCTGACCCCTGTTTTGACTTCCGGGTCATTGCCAGGTAGCACAGGAATTCTTCCTATCAATGAACTAACCATGCATGACTAACCCCTTTACTAACCTCTATTAACCCACAATAACCCATTCACCTTTCTTGCATACTCGGATAATCAAATTAGCACCTCAGCTATACCATAGAATGAAGACTGAGCAATATAAGAGAGACGCTCCTATCACAGCTGTCCCAGTCCTCCTCGCAAAGTAGATCCAGTCTCCCTCCCCTCAATACTTCCAGTATAGCCAAAATAGTACCTCTTACTAAGGCTCAGTTATATCACATTATGAAGGCTCCCTATAGCCATGTGCCACAACAGTAATCACCACCTTACCTAGTCCCCGTATCTATTGAGAGCTCAAATAATTCCATAAGACTCGAGATCCCTATGGCCTACAGGGTCCAAAACCGAGCCTATAAACCCCGCTCCAGCCCCCAGTAAAATCAGTTGAAAGATAGACACCAACCAGTAGCTGGCCCCCTTAAGTTGACCTCTAGCTCTGCCCTTGTGTTGTTCCTGAGATTTGAGTTCCAGAGCCGGCAGACTCCGTGGCAGAATTGAGATAGAAGCATCTGTCCACGTACAAGAAATCTACGTGCACCATATAACCTTTACACACCAGTGGGTATATAAGCGTGTAGCCAGCAACGATCGCCAAGAGATTCGTCTTGAGAACTTCCTACATATGGACCCCCTGGACGGCCGCGGAACCAGTCGTTAGCCCCAACATCACGGACGCAAGATAACCAGGACCAGACCAACCAAATACTACCCAAGATTCACTTTATTAGTACTACCGTGTTACAGTACTAATTAGAGACTCACTTATTAATCTTTCTATGAAGTGGCTATATCTTTGCCCCAGTATAATTCATATATAACCATTCTATTGGGAAGTGCTAAGCGTATCAGTGTTCATTAATTAACAGGCGACATTAACTCTCGTAATTACCCCTATTCAGATATTATTACATAGAAGTAAAACCCTAGTGATATCTAACGTTCGCCCACTGATTTGTGTTCTACGTATTTCTGCTATAAGAATATAAAACTTAGATCAGTACCCCTCTGAGGTTACTAGAATTCCCGTGCTCTAAAAATACGTGTGTCTAATTCTAGTCTGTGAACTTCTACTTGCGCACCAGAACTGCCAGTAATAAATCTAATTAGTGAAATTAAATCTATAAGTAACATTGATGTCTTCCAGTATATAAACTTGCGAACCAAGCCAGTGATCAGAAGAGTATACCTGAACGTTGGAAGTGGGAGACTAGGCTCCATCCAGATCCACTAATGCTAGTTGTTCATTTCTATCATTTGTCTTGTACGAGTATTCATACCTTCTTATGCTTCCTATTAACCATCTTCAATAAACGTGATCGTGTGTCTTGTTACCGTGTGTTTATTTTGTGTTCTCTATTCCTCATACCTTGTATTGTGCATGCAGCCTTATATACCCAGTCAGTTAGAACTCACATTACCCAAGTTAAACCTGTAGAAAAACAGGGCATAACAGTATGAGATCTTCTTAACCCTTCCTACCCGGGCATCCTTGTGGAAGGACACCGCTGCAGAAGGGCAGGTACCCGGGCGTCCTTTTGACAGACAGTAAGCTTGCAAGCCTTGCAAGCTTGATCCGAACGCCGTGCGTCGGACGAATGTAAACAAAGTCGGTCGCTTCGTCACCGCACCTCCGAAAACAAGAAGGAGAAGACTCGTTTGTTATTATACGTCTGTATGTCGTAGTTTCATTAGTGAAAAGATCGTCGTATTGCTAACATTGCCTGAAAATGCTCTCCACTAAAATCGTCATCACAACTGAACCAGTTGACTTAGAGAGCTCTACTCAACGCCAGTTTACAGATTGGAAACCATACTACGGTTAGGGATGCGTGGGAAATTTCTAGCAGTTAAAATAAACAAAGATACGGTAGCCTAGGCCTAGACGTTTTTCGGCCATTTCGCCCGGGTACGGGCGACCGTCCTTCTAACAGGCAGCCCGGGTCCAGAGGGTTGACAGCCGGAATTAATAAAAAAGGCGACATAAACCTCAAGGGGTACCGTAATGTCAAGTTTTCATGATCACTCCATATTTCGCTACTCTATTTGCAAAGTAACTGATTTCTATAAAAATGGGAAATACAGGTATGCTAATCACCATCGGCTGAAAATTAAAATTAAAATGCCCCAGAACGAGAAGCCCATCACGGAAGCCACGAGCGAACACCACCAGGAAACGGGAATAGAAACACCCGAAGGAAAGGCCCACAGAACGAAAGGACCAGGTGACCAAGCCAACCAGTTAAGACAGGCCGAAGCCCGCAGGGCTAAGCAGCTCCAAACCACACCTGCCTATCCCTTCTAACCACTGACCTTTCCCCCACCTCGCGTATACACTACCCCTCGTGTCCTACACCTCTACCTACATGATGATGAACATGAATACACCTTAATTTAATACACCCAAGCGACCCATGCCCTGTCCCTAGGTTGAGCCAATGCCAACCAGTTCAGACAGGCCTAAATCTATGTATGTTTTTTCCATCCAAGAAGTAATATGTTAACCCCCTGTCTTGCCAGACTAAGTTTCTGAAGACCAACCGCCCCCATAAATCTATGTATGTTCTTCCATCCGAGAAGTAGTATGTTAAAACCCCATGTCCTAATTGATAAGAAACTATGATACCCACGGGTACACCAGTGTATATATATAACCATCGTTCCTGTAAGACCTAGACAGGAGTTACTGCCACCATGCAGTAACTCTAATTCTTACCCCAACCAGAGATTGTATATACAACCCTCTTTTACCATTGTCTCGACGCATTTTCACCATGAAACAATACCGAAGCTAACCCTACGAACTGCCGCTTTCTTTGGTGTATATGTCATAGAAAACGCAGTTCCCAGGAACAACTAGGTCAGCAAGAAATAGTGTCAGATTAACAGTGTCCATAACCATCGTATTGACGAGTAATAATACACCATTGTTTTTCTCTACTTTTATCCACAGTCAAGCACACACCTACAGTTAACCTCCTCTTCCCCACAGCCCCACAGTCCACATGATTCTATCCCTTCCAGACTCATATACCACCCCATATTGCTCATCCCCCGGTAGCGTTTGGCTAACATACTTTCCCTGTCATTAACTCCCAAGCTACGATACCAACTGTAGTCTAATGCCACCCCTACGCCCAGAGACCTTAGGGTCAAACTTCCACGTAGCCCCCCTTAACCCTCTCCCTCTCATTAACCCCCCACGCTCCTCTACTCCTTTCCGACCTAGCCTCTCCACCATACCTCCTGAATATCCTTAATTTTTCCGTTGCTAACATTCTCAAACCTTTTGTATATATACTCCTATCCAGCCTACCTTCCCCCAGTAGGAAGGAACACCATTAGAACTTTACTAACCCTTTGCATGCCATCTATTCCCTCACAACCCATTCACAACCCTGTACCAAATGATCGTCAGTGCGAGGCTAGCCGCCTCGCCAGTGACTAACTTCTATTGCCATACTTCCAGATAAATGTGGCAGAGTTAGCAACCCAGTCTCCACCACATCCAACAAACCATGCAATTAACAACCCAACCGATTAAACCAGCTAGTCAAGGCACCTTCGGTTTTGGTATTACGAACACCCACATCTGTCTCATAAACAGAGGGTTATTACAAACACTTGTGATATGGCAAGCCCCTAGCCCACAGCCGCCGGACGACCATCACAGAGAGAGGGCGTGCACCTACCCCTTTTTATCAACCCAAGGAGGGAGACCCCCACCCCTGCGGAGGTATACCTGACCCCTGTTTTGACTTCCGGGTCATTGCCAGGTAGCACAGGAATTCTTCCTATCAATGAACTAACCACGCATGACTAACACCTTTACTAACCTCTATTAACCCACAATAACCCATTAACCTTTCTTGCATACTCTGATAACCAAATTAGCACCTCAGCTATACCATATAACGAAGACTGAGCAATCTAAGAGAGACGCTCCTATCACAGCTGTCCCAGTCCTCCTCGCAAAGTAGATCCAGTCTCTCTCCCCTAAATACTTCCAGTATAGCCAAAATAGTACCTCTTACTAAGGCTCAGTTATATCACATTATGAAGGCTCCATATAGCCCATGTGCCACAACAGTAATCACCACCTTACCTAGTTCCCGTATCCATTGAGAGCTTAAATAAATCCATAAGAACTCGAGATCCCTATGGCCTACAGGGTCCAAAACCGAGCCTATAAACCAAGCTCCAGCCCCCAGTAAAATCAGTTGAAAGATAGACACCAACCAGTGGCTGGCCCCCTTAAGTTGACCTCTAGCTCTGCCCTTGTCTTGTTCCTGAGAATTGAGTTCCAGAGCCGGCAGACTCCGTGGCAGATTGAGATAGAAGCATCTGTCCACGTACAAGAAATCTATGTGCACCTTATAACCTTCACAAACCAGTGGGTATATAAGCGTGTAGCCAGCAACGATCGCCAAGAGATCCGTCTTGAGAACTTCCTACAAATGGACCCCCTGGACGGCCGCGGAACCAGTCGTTAGCCCCCAACATCATGGACGCAAGATAACCAGGACCAGACCAATCAAATACTACCCAAGATTCACTCTATCAGTACTACAATGTTACAGTACTATTTAGAGACTCACTTATTCATATTTCTATGAAGTGGCTATATCTTTGCCCCAGTAAAATTCATATATAACCATTCCATTAGGAAGTGCTAAGCGTATCAGTGTTTATTAATTAACAGGCGATACTAACTCTCGTAATTACCCATATATCTAGATATTATTACATAGAAGTAAAACCCTAGTGATATCTAATGTTCGCCCACTGATTTGCGTTCTACGTGTTTCTGCTATAAGAATATAAAACTTAGATCAGTACCCCCTGAAGTTACTAGAATTCCCATGCTCTAAAATACACGTGTCTAATCTAGTCTGTGAACTACTACTTGTGCACCAGAGCTACCAGTAATAAATCTAAATAGTGAAATTGAATCTATAAGTAACATTGATGGTCTCCAGTATATAAACTTGCGAACAAAGCCAGTGATCAGAAGATTAATACCTTAACGTTGCAAGTGGGAGACTAGGCTCCATCCAGATCTACTTAATGCTAGTTGTTCAATTCTATCATTTGTCTAGTACGAGTAATCATACCTTCCTATGTTTAATATTAATCATTATCAAGAAAACCACAGAAGCGTGTACGTCAATAAATGTGATCGTGTGTCTTGTTACCGTGTGTTTATTTTGTGTTCTCTATTCCTCATACCTTGTTTTGTGCATGCAGCCTTCTATACCCAGTCAGTTAGAACTCACATTACCCAAGTTAATCCTGTAGAAAAACAGGGCATAACATTGGCGGCAGCGGTGGTTCTTGATTCGGATAAAATGTTGCATTACATTGCAAGTTTGGAACAGCCAGAACCCGATAACATCATGGCGCACCGTTCTCGTAAGTCTTCCCATTATGATGATGGGAAGACTTACGAGATCGAAATATTCATGACTATAGTGAAACCCGTACTTGACCTAGTTTATACCACGGACGCAGAAAAGATAGCCGTGACATTAACGCACCTGGGAAAAGCTATTTCCCTGGTTGCCTACCAAGTGCACCTTGCTCTCACATGGGACGAATTTCGCACAATAGTGATAGAGGCCATTAAGCCTTCGTTGGGCGTTTTCGTGGCCCACACCCGTCTCCAAGACACTAAATTCGAAGGCGATCTAGATGCCACAGTGAATAAGATTGCCCAACATATCAAAGTGTCATTCCCCACATTGACCAGAATCCAGGAAGAACAGCAGATTCTGGTCAACCTTGTATCAATATTGCCCTCAGCAGTAAAGAATCATTTCCGTGTGCACGATTTCGTCGGATATAAAAAAGATCTCATCACGATCCGACGTATTTTGGCCGTGCACACAGAAACACCCACCCAAATCGCTGTAATCAAGAGGTTCCCCATGCACCCGCAGCACCTCGACAACCAAAACCCCAAGGCTCAAACCTTCAACTCCAAGAATGCCTACCCATCCTCATCCTTCCACAACAAACCTACCTACCCTTCCGGCAAGCCCCGGTTCCAACCTACCCAGCCACGCAGAATCTTCAAACGGAACAAAACCTACAACCCCTACCAACGTAAGAACCCTACATTAGTGATTATCAACCCCTATGATTTCCCTGCCTGTAGTGCTAAGTGTGCCCTCCATGAAATTCGTGACTCTGCCAAACCTCGCCCCTGTACTCCTCGCATTTCTGTAAATGAAGAGGAGTGGGGACAAGAGGAAGAAATGGAGGCAATGCACACCGAAGACATAGCCCCCCATATCATGACCTCAGACGATACCGAGGAAACCCTGGAGGAGGTAGATACCGACCCCCAGGATTTTTAAAGTATCCCCCGCCCACGATGGGCTCGGCGGGGGACGCCATAACTGATCGCACTGCCCCCATTTACTACATGGCCAAAATCAAGGACATTCTTGTCTGCTTGTTAATCGACACGGGAGCTGCTAAGTTATGTTTGTTCAAGTCTTATTATGATCAACACCACCGACTATTTGGCCCCTTGTTACCTACCAAAGCAGAACTAATCTCAGCTGCTGATACCTACTTAAATCTCTCACTTTGCCCCTGTCAGTAACTACTCCTGCCCCCCATGCTCGTTGTTATCACACGTTCACAGTATTTTCCTCCCACTGTAAACATTACGATGGTTTCCTTGGACTTGACCTCCTTCAAAAACTCCAGGCCCAGGTTGACTGCGGCCAGAGGCTGATCTCATTCAAAAACAAATTCCAACCCAAAGCCTCTGACAAACCAATCACGCAGAAACCTATTCACAAAAAGAAAAAAACCCTCCACCCTCAACAAACTCTGAGTCAGGATTACCGAGTTGCAGCTAGCACTAAGGTAACTCCTAACCCCTCCCCTTGCCCCGAGTTCCCTCAAAATATCACTCATTTCGTTGAAAAAATGCCTCAACAAACGAAAGAAGACAAGTCCAAGAAACTCCCTCTCGGTAACCCCCCCATTTCTCCTAACTCTGTCCAGGATCAATCCTCCCATGTTTCCAGGGCAGACTCTGATGTATGTAAAAACCATTCTACCAAATATTTATGTACACATGTTTCCAGGGAAAATGCCGACCTATGTACCCATCAATGTTTTCCCCATGCCCCAAGAAATGCTCAGATATTCCACAACCAACAATTTCCCTTGTGACAGTTTTCCGGCAGTAGCTCCCTTCCACCCCCACACAATTCACACCCCTAGAAAACTTCAAAACCCCACACTTGACTCACCCCCTCACGACAGACAAACCCACCAATCCCATACAACCTCTAAACAAACCGTCACTGCCACCGACAAAACTCCCCAAATTCATCCTTTTAACAACCACAAATCAGTACATCAGTCCTCCCCCAATAACCCATGTTCTATGCCTAACTCTTCCCCCACCAATCCTCCGCAGTCCCACCAACAAATTCCGTTTTCTAAATCACCCACACCTCACCACTCTGATCCTCCCACACGCGCCGTTAATTCCCCCCTCACGTGTGACCCCCACCAAAGTGATTCCCCCCCCCCCCTCATGCGTACCGAGCACCTGCTCACCAGTCGGTCCCCCACCATCATTAGCCCAGCTGTAGTTCAAGATAAATGTCAAATTCCCCCCCGCCATCAAAAGTGGGTTAACCTTCGACCCATACCCCAAACTCACATGATATTTTACCCCACTAACACGTCCACCGACCCCAATCGTTGCCTCCTACAACCCGCCATCATTTCCGCTCGCATAAACCACATTCTAGTGGCCAATATTTCTGAAGAATCCCTGACATTACCAAAAGGCCTCATCATAGGAGACCTCGAAACTTTTGATGACCTCCCCATAGATTCCAATGACACCCCTACCAGCCTCAAATTGCCCCCTCTCCCAGACACATTATCCGACCACCAAAAACACAGCATGTACGAACTATTGCTAGAGTTCAGTGACGTGTTTGCCCAACAACCCACTGAAATCGGACAGACCGATGTAGAACAACACATCATTAACACCACAGGCCCCCCCATAAGACAACCATCCCGTAGAAAAAATCCCATTCAACGCCAGGAAGAGGAACGCCAAGTCCAAGAGATGTTAGAGGCCGGAATTGCTACCCCATCCATCAGCCCCTGGTCTTCCCCTGTTGTCCTAGTAAAAAAGAAAGATGGGTCAACCCGTTTTTGCGTCGATTACAGGAGATTGAATGACGTAACCATTAAGGACGCTACGCCATTACCCAGGATAGACGATTCCCTTGACTCCCTATACGGATCCAGATGGTTCACTACCCTCGACTTGCAAGCAGGGTATTGGCAAGTACCTATCAAGGCAGAGGACCAAGAAAAAACAGCATTTTCCACTAGTGGTGGCCACCACTACGAATTTAACGTCCTACCTTTTGGCCTCTGTAACGGACCCGCCACTTTCTCCCGTTTGATGGAAGCGGTATTACATGGCCTGACCTGGGAAACCTGCCTAGCGTATCTAGACGATATTATTGTGTACTCACAAACCTGGGAAGAACACCTCCTCAGGTTGAAACAAGTTCTTCAAAGAATCCGAGCCGCCGGGTTGAAATTGAAACCCTCAAAGTGCGAGATTGCACGAAATAAGGTAGATTTCCTCGGCCACGTAATATCTGAACATGGTATTGCACCAGACCCAAAGAAACTTCAAGCCATACAAAACCAACCCCCACCCACCACCGTTAAAGGTGTACGTTCTTTTCTAGGGTTAGCCACATACTACAGACGTTTCGTCCCACACTTTGCCGCAATAGCCAGACCCCTCCACCAACTCACCCACAAGGACACCACATTCACCTGGACACCCGAAAGAGACCTCGCTTTTAACACTTTGAAACAAAAGCTAATCCAAGCCCCTATTGTCGCTTTCCCTGATTACCATAAACCTTTCCGTCTTTATACCGACGTATCTCTGTACGCCATTGGTGCAGTTTTAGCTCAAGTAAGAGACGGAGAGGAACATGTGATAGCATATGCCAGCTCCACACTCAACCAAGCCCAACAGAATTATGCAGCCACCAAGAGAGAGTGCCTAGGGATCATTTGGGCACTCAACCACTTCAGGTAATTTGTGTTGGGCGCAAAACTCGATATATTAACCGACCATCAATCTTTGCAATGGTTGCGTAAGTGTGAAACCAATCAGCCATCTTGGTACGCTGGAGGGAGACACTAGAGGACTACGATTTTACAATACAGTATCGTCCAGGTAAACTTCACACCAATGCAGACGCCCTGTCACGTTTTCCAGTACCGAAAGACCCCCCCACCAACCTAGCCGCCTTACAAAACACTGAGCTCTTATCTACCCCCATCCACCAACATAATTCCCCCCCAGCACCCTCACTAATTCAATCTTCGGAAACAAGAATCAGACCACCCTGGATACCGTTAAATGTCTTCAGGAAACTGACTCGCTGGGGAGATCAACTTGCCACAGACTCCGGTCACATAGTTCTAGACCCCACCATTGCCCACGACTACATGATTGCCATCCACGAGGGAAACGGCATACACCTTGGACAAAAGAAAATGTTAAAAATCTTCGTGGATCAGTACTGGACCCCCAACCCCTCCAAGATTGCACAACGCATGACAGAATCCTGCAAACCCTGTTTATTGGGGAAAGATAGATCACGCACCCCAGGCCCAGCTGGTACCATTTCTGCAAACAAACCGTTTCAGGTCCTATCCCTCGACATCATGGGCCCGTTTCCTTCTTACGCTGGCAACCGCTATATCGTCACATTTGTTGACGTATATTCAATTTTTTTAGTAGCCTGCTCAGTTAAAGACCACACAGCCACCACCGTCGCCACACTGCTTGCCACAGAAGTGTTCCCTATATTCGGCCTTCCCCTTGCTCTTCTATCTGACAATGCCCCCGAATTTAGTGGACACGTTTGGCACCAGTTCACCCAACAATGCGGTATTAAGATCAAACACTCATCCCCGTACTGGCCTCAAGGAAATGCTATATGCGAACGCAGCCATCGCACCATCAACAACCAGTTACGTACAAAAATGATTGCTCTTAACACCTCAGACTGGCCATCACAGATAAAAATGATACAATGGGGCATGAACACCTGTCCCCGAGAAGACGGTATTTCCCCTCATGAACGTGTTTACGGCGTACCCCCCTGTTACTGCCGTTCCACCATCACGCTCACCTCCCCTCCAACACCTCCACAATTGACCCATTGCAACATCTGCAAAACATCTTCCATACCGCCCAAACCTGTCAAGACACCAAAACTGATAACCCCGATGATAAAAACCCTTTCGCCATCCATGACACCGTAATGGTAGCCAACCTCCCTGTCACCAACAAATTAGGCCCTCACTATGTCGGCCCCTACACCGTCGTACAAGTCCCAAATGCCTATCAAGTCACCATTGATTATCACGGCGTGACTCGCACGTTCAGAACTAGATTCGTCCGAGCTTTTAAACCTCTAAAACCACAAGACATTACCCCACCCCACACATCCGACCCTGAATTGAACACCCCTACTACCCCTCCCACTCAGGCTATGAATGTTCCCCTACAAACCCCTAAGGGCCAAAACCCTCCAGCACAGAACCGGCCGATCATTCCTCAACATACCGCCATAACTAACCTCCACAAACCCCAAGCCCCCACTATCACACCTTCCTCCACCATGACCCATTCCTTCACTTCTGATAGTCAAGTACCTCCCCAACTTATCAAAGTACGAAAACCTCCACCCACAACCCCGACCACAACGGAAACCCTCCCGTCTAGCCCTGACGTACCTCCACCAGGCACCACAGTAAGAAAACCACCACCCCCACCTAAAACCAAGTACACACCCAACCGCACCACACAATCTACCTCAGTAACCTCACGCTACAACTTACGCCCACGACTAAAATCTTTTAAAACCTCCAGAAAACACACCCTGATAACAAAGTTCCGTAGAGCTGCCAGACCACTATCCTCCTCGTCCTCTTCTTCTTCGTCGAATTCTCCTCCACAAAGGGAAAGAAGACGAATAATCACAAGCAAACACCATCACCCCTCTAACTATATTCCAAAAATAACCACCCCCACCCTCCCCCGGGAACAAACACCTTCCCCTTCAACCTCATCCCCTCTCAACCCCCACCTCATCACCCCGAATGACCTTCTAGATCTGCCCCCCCACCAAACTCCCACAAAACCACCTATTTTCACCACCATCAAATCACCAACCCCACCAAAGAACGCACCCAACACACTTTCCTACCCCAAACCCTCCAAATTAAACCTCCCCTCACTACCCACTCGTCTAGCCCCCCCCACCCCCCACATCCACCCCTTTCCCCTCCACTATCCCTGCGACCCCACGCACGCATCAACCAACCTCATCATCTCATAAAACCCCCAACCAACCTCCCCCTAAAGACTACCCTATGCCAACGACCAACCCCTCCTCACCCACCACGTCTACCACACAAGTAACTCCCAACCAAATCCCCTCCAAAATGACGTTCCCGACCTCCACACCCCCACTTAAATCCCCCCACAAAGTCGCCCCTCCGAGAACCCCCATCAATACCCCCACCCAATCCTCTCCCATTTCTCCTACCACCCTCACTCGACAAAAACCTCCACACGCATCTACCTCTTGCATAACCCCCTACATCACCCCCACTAAATGCCCTCCACCTGTAATATATTACTGTAAAGCGTTCTTCCCCTCAATATAAAACATCGTTGAGCGACTCAAGTCCCACTACAAAAATCTACCTTCCCACCAGAACCTCCAAATGTAGAATCATCAACAGACCCATCAGATTTGAAGACAGCTAAGTAAAAACAAAACCCCTTTCTTCCACTAAAAGCCCAAGCCACACAACACACACACCCCCTCTTTCTCACACACCTCCATCACGCACCTTACCTAAACCGATATTGCACATTGCCTCCATATATTTTCCCAGCCTGCAACACCACCCAAGAAAACCCCCAAAACCCCAGACTCATATCCCCCCTTCACCCCAGCTCCGTTTTCACGCGATAGTCCCTCCCCTTCAGTTATTAACCCATTCACCACACTGAAGAGGCCTCCTGTCAGTCCCACACACCTCACTCGATACATGACCTCCACCATGAACAAATCCACACCATTCGTCGCCCCCGTCCCTACCCCCACGGGGGAAGACTACACACCGTTCATACGAAAGGTTAAAGTAAAAACGTCCACAGGACGCTTAGCCCGTCTACAGCGCCCACATCAAGCCCGGGAAACCGCCCTCCACAACACCGAGGGCACATTCCTACAGGTCTACATAGACCTGCAAAAGAAACCTGACCCTTGCTCTCTTGCTTGGTGGGACCTTCTCAATACACTCAAAATGACCCACCATGACTATGCTTCTTTTTACTTCACCCTTGAGGCTCGAGGACGAGCCTACAATGAAGGAGAGGGAAGTAAAATGCCCCAGAACGAGAAGCCCACCACGGAAGCCACGAGCGAACACCACCAGGAAACGGGAATAGAAACACCCGAAGGAAAGGCCCACAGAACGAAAGGACCAGGTGACCAAGCCAACCAGTTAAGACAGGCCGAAGCCCGCAGGGCTAAGCAGCTCCAAACCACACCTGCCTATCCCTTCTAACCACTGACCTTTCCCTCACCTCGCGTATACACTACCCCTCGTGTCGTACACCTCTACCTACATGATGATGAACATGAATACACCTTAATTTAATACACCCATGCCCTGTCCCTAGGTTGAGCCAATGCCAACCAGTTCAGACAGGCCTAAATCTATGTATGTTTTTTCCATCCAAGAAGTAATATGTTAACCCCCTGTCTTGCCAGACTAAGTTTCTGAAGACCAACCGCCCCCATAAATCTATGTATGTTCTTCCATCTGAGAAGTAGTATGTTAAAATCCCATGTCCTAATTGATAAGAAACTATGATACCCACCAGTACACCAGTGTATATAATTATATAACCATCGTTCCTGTAAGACCTAGACAGAAATGACTGAAGATGTTAGCCACCATGCAGTAACTCTAATTCTTACCCCAACCAGAGATTGTATATACAACCCTCTTTTACTATTGTCTCGACGCATTTTCACCACGAAACAATACCGAAGCTACCCCTACAAACTGCCGCTTTCTTTGGTGTATATGTCATAGAAAACGCAGTTCCCAGGAACATCTAGGTCAGCAAGAAATAGTGTCAGATTAACAGTGTCCATAACCATCGTATTGACGAGTAATAATACACCATGTTTTTCTCTACTTTTATCCACAGTCAAGCACACACCTACAGTTAACCTCCTCTTCCCCACAGCCCCACAGTCCACATGATTCTATCCCTTCCAGACTCATATACCACCCCATATTGCTCATCCCCCGGTAGCGTTTGGCTAACATACTTTCCCTGTCATTAACCCCCAAGCTACGATACTACCCCTTTTTACCCACCCGAGGAGGGAGACCCCCACCCCTGCGGAGGAGGTATACCTGACCCCTGTTTTGACTTCCGGGTCATTGCCAGGTAGCACAGGAATTCTTCCTATCAATGAACTAACCATGCATGACTAACACCTTTACTAACCTCTATTAACCCACAATAACCCATTAACCTTTCTTGCATACTCTGATAACCAAATTAGCACCTCAGCTATACCATAGAACGAAGACTGAGCAATCTAAGAGAGCTAACGCTCCTATCACAGCTGTCCCAGTCCTCCTCGCAAAGTAGATCCAGTCTCTCTCCCCTAAATACTTCCAGTATAGCCAAAATAGTACCTCTTACTAAGGCTCAGTTATATCACATTATGAAGGCTCCATATAGCCATGTGCCACAACAGTAATCACCACCTTACCTAGTTCCCGTATCCATTGAGAGCTTAAATAAATCCATAAGAACTCGAGATCCCTATGGCCCACAGGGTCCAAAACCGAGCCTATAAACCAAGCTCCAGCCCCCAGTAAAATCAGTTGAAAGATAGACACCAACCAGTGGCTGGCCCCCTTAAGTTGACCTCTAGCTCTGCCCTTGTGTTGTTCCTGAGAATTGAGTTCCAGAGCCGGCAGACTCCGTGGCAGATTGAGATAGAAGCATCTGTCCACGTACAAGAAATCTACGCACCTTATAACCTTCACAAACCAGTGGGTATATAAGCGTGTAGCCAGCAACGATCGCCAAGAGATCCGTCTTGAGAACTTCCTACATATGGACCCCCTGGACGGCCGCGGAACCAGTCGCTAGCCCCCAACATCACGGACGCAAGATAACCAGGACCAGACCAATCAAATACTACCCAAGATTCACTCTATCAGTACTACAATGTTACAGTACTATTTAGAGACTCACTTATTCATATTTCTATGAAGTGGCTATATCTTTGCCCCAGTATAATTCATATATAACCATTCCATTAGGAAGTGCTAAGCGTATCAGTGTTTATTAATTAACAGGCGATACTAACTCTTGTAATTACCCATATATCTAGATATTATTACATAGAAGTAAAACCCTAGTGATATCTAATGTTCGCCCACTGATTTGCATTCTACGTGTTTCTGCTATAAGAATATAAAACTTAGATCAGTACCCCCTGAGGTTACTAGAATTCCCGTGCTCTAAAATACGCGTGTCTAATCTAGTCTGTGAACTACTACTTGTGCACCAGAGCTACCAGTAATAAATCTAAATAGTGAAATTGAATCTATAAGTAACATTGATGGTCTCCAGTATATAAACTTGCAAACAAAGCCAGTGATCAGAAGATTAATATTAACCTGAACGTTGGAAGTGGGAGACTAGGCTCCATCCAGATCCACTTAATGCTAGTTGTTCAATTCTATCATTTGTCTAGTACGAGTATTCATACCTTCTTATGTTTCATATTAATCATTATCAAGAAAACCACAGAAGCGTGTACGTCAATAAATGTGATCGTGTGTCTTGTTACCGTGTGTTTATTTTGTGGTCTCTATTCCTCATACCTTGTTTTGTGCATGCAGCCTTCTATACCCAGTCAGTTAGAACTCACATTACCCAAGTTAATCCTGTAGAAAAACAGGGCATAACAAAAATGGTTGTGATTTTTTCTATTAATGGGTGTGTTTTAGTCTGATAGTCATTATATATATATATATACACACAAGGTTAGATACAATCACGAATTTCAAGGCTACAGGGTTTTTCACGGCTATATTAAAAAAATTGCCCCATAGCATAACATGGGGCCGAGCTGTCTCAAATAATAGGCCGAGCTGTCTCGCCGTCATGGCCGAGCTGTCTCAAATAATAGGCTGAGCTGTCTCGCCGTCATGGCCGAGCTGTCTCAAATAATGGGCCGAGCTGTCTCGCCGTCATGGCCGAGTTGTCCAAAAGTGGGCCGAGCTGTCCGAGCCGAGTTGCCCCATGGGCCGAGTCGTCCAGTCCCCATAATTGTTGGCATTTTCTGCCAAAAGCCCAATGGCTTATCAGTGGTGGTAACACAAAATGCAGCTATATTAGCTCGATTACTCTAGTCGTTTTTTAGTTATATAGTGCCTCAAGCGTGTACTTTTACTTAGTAATATTGTATTGTGTAACCTAATCAACCCGAATGATATACATTTAAGTAAGAATACACCAAAATATAATCGTGATTAGGCGCGAATGGAGTGGCACCGCGGCTGCGGCCATGTGCTCCAATGTTTATAAACAACACGCTTTAGGCCTACATATCAAGATCAATAATTAATGATCCATCATTTCGATATTATTCTGATCTAGTTGAATTTGTAAAAAAATTGTGATGACTATTCCTATAATATAATCGCTTACTTTGAGGTATTATATATAATAACTCCGGTAGGTTATCGGCCTTCTATAGGATTATGACGCTTCTTTTGGACATTCTGAGGATATAGCTAGGTACATTTATAATTATGACATCCAAATTGATTATTTATATATGGATATATACAAAAAGTCTTAAAACTGTTATCAAGTTCCGAAAGTCTGAATCGGGTTGAGTTTCGACCCTGTGGAAGAGCAGGGTTGAGTTGGCTTGATATTGGACACCCTTTTATGGCATTTGGGTGTGAAATACGACACCATTTCCAGTCTATCGGAGATAATGATGGTAAAGGAAAATGCGGCTTATGGCTTTGAAATAACCGCTCCTCACGATCTGAATATATAGTTGAAATTATATAACGGACACATAAGCAAACCATCGAGAGTAAAACTAAATTTATGGAAATCCCGGAGTATAAATATATGCCTGTACAAAGTCCCTCGTACAGAGCTACCTGCATCGTGTGAATGCTAGACTACTCGGCCCACGGGACAGCTCGGCCAGGACAGCTCGGCCCACGGCGAGACAGCTCGGCCCAGTAAAAACGAGACAGCTCGGCCCCGTGTTAATTACGAGACAACTCTTAATTAACCTAACCTAACCTAACCTACACATTATGAATCGAGAGAACTAGCCTATGACATAATTATACAATAAACAAACATTTCGCCCACATTACACACACGCCATAAATGGGAGGCCATGTATGCAGCACCAAATCCTGCAAATCCTGTCCTCTGCGCATGCGTGAGATTCTTAGGCGCCTTGGCACGATTGGCACGATTTTTTTTTCCTTTATACTATTATATTATCTTAACCTAACCTAACCTAACCTAACCTAACCTAACCTAACCTAACTTAAATTAACCTAACAGTTGAGCCTAAATAACATAATAAAAATATTAGGGAAAAGGCCGCGCATACGCAGAGGACAGGATTTGGTGCTGCATACATGGCCTCACCCATAAACCCTCCACTTAGCTCTCCCCATCGTAATCCTGACTGGTCTCGTCAAATTGCCCCATAGCAAAACATGGGGCCGAGCTGTCTCAAATAATGGGCCGAGTTGTCTCGCCGTCGTGGCCGAGTTGTCCAAAAGTGGGCCGAGCTGTCCGAGCCAAGTTGTCCCATGGGCCGAGTCGTCCAGTCACCAAAATATACCAAAGAAGAGTGGGATCGATCCCTGGTTTTCTCAGTGACGGGCGGGTGCCATACCGAGTGAGCTACGGAGAGATCTGGGTGATATGGTTTGAAGGGTATATTTAAACGCAACGGAGGTGAGGGGCAGGGCCAAGGGGGGCCAAGATTCTCACGCATGCGCAGATGGTGAGTGACGTCATGTTTTAGAGCTACGTACATCGCCTCCCCTTCATTGCGCGGCTCGCGAGCCAGTGGCGTCTCGCAATGACCTGATTGGCGGCTCGCAAGAGAGGAGAGAGAGAGAGAGAGAGAATTCATCAGTAATCAGATAAAAGTCCAAAGTATTAGATATAAATTGCATCATTATGCAGTATCAGACGTAGGCTATCACTTAATAAAATTGCTAATGGGAATAGGCCTAGTGGTCCTGGCAAATCTTTAATTTTCATAATTATTCAACACAAAGAGAAATGGAGAAAAGAGAGAGCACCGTTTATACAGGAATGATGAGAGAGAGAGAGAGAGGAGAACGAACATGGAGAAAGTAAAAGAACAGCTGGCTCATTTCCGGTCATCACAACATTATTTTTTTATTTTTGTTTTGTATTTATATTAGTAAAGTCAAGAATTTTAATATAATTTATTTTTACTAAAATTTTTCAATATAATACTTGTTACTATAGGTAGCGCCAACGAACTTGACACACATATCGATCCCTGATCTCTTCGTAACTCAAAAGGACCTTGAGTAAACTGGCTGTAAATATCTACACCTATTTCCTGGTGGACTCTTCCCAAATTATAGAAATGTCAGCCCGATTGCTTTCATTAATTTTGAGTTATAAGACGTTAAGAGGTTCAGATTATTGTCAAGTTCGTTGGCGCTACCTATAGTCTTGTTCTATAAATCTGTGGCTATGGAAACCCACACAAATATGTAATTTAGTTCCTATATATTATTTTGTTCTGCTTATCCTTGTGGCTTATTTGCCTATTATGGCTTATGAGGCTCTCACTCTGAATATGTCATGAACTTTTGGCTCTCGAAAAAAATAGTGAATAACACTGCCATAGGGGAATAGGTTAGGAAAAGTATAGTTAGTGAGGCTATAAACTGGGGAGATGGAAATAGAAGACAGGGGTGGAGGTGGCTGGGTCGAAAAGGGGAAGGGATGTACGTAGCCATACATACCTTACCCTCTACGCATGCACGAAAATGTAAGCCTCCCTTGGCCCCGCCTCCCATTTCCCGCGTTTAAATATACCCTTCAAACCGTCACTGCTAGCTTGCTCTGTAGCTCGGTCAGTAGAGCTCTCACCTGGCACCCAGAAATCCAGTGTTCGATCCCACTCGAAATTTAGTGTATTTTTATATTTTTATTTTGTTATTTGTGTTATGTTATATTATATTATTAAAATACCCCCAAAAGGAACGCCCCCCCCACCAACAATCCAGTAACAATTCCGCAAGAACCAGAACGAAAGCCGGCCGGGACGAAAGGACCCAGCAGCCGAAAGGAGCGGGACGCACCCACAAGATCAAAGGAAGCCGACACGGCCAGAAAGCAAGAGATCCCAAAGGCACATCGACCAAAAGTGGTATACTCCCAACCTTTCGAATATGTTAGGTTCGTACGACGGGACCGAGGGACCGAGCCCAACACGGCCGGAAAGCAAAAGGCCCCAAAGGCACGTCGACCACAAGCAGTCCGTTCCCAACCTTTTTAACATCCAAGACACCCACACAACACACCTAACTATACTAAGATACCGTCATCCATGCCGGTATTCATTGATTAGGAAAGCCCCAGACCATCCCCAATTTCGTATGCAGGCCTGTGCTTAGGTAAGGGTCGTGCCGGACAATATCGTCGCATTGATTTTGCGTGAGTTTGGCTACGGGTCAAACTCGATACAACCGGCTCAAAATTGTTACCCCATGAAAACCCGTTTTTCTATGTATGCCACCGATCCGCAGAAGACTAACATTTCCGCGCACACTATTCTACTAACAGATACTGATATTGTTAGAATGTAAATAGGCCCCCAGCTATGCATAATCAGACCTCAATAATCATACCGAGATCAAATCCTTTAGGACTATAAATCACCCTTCTTCCCCCTAACCTGACCTCTAATTGTAATACTAACCCTATGCCCTGTGCTTGTACTAATCCATATCTGTTGATTTATATAATTAATAATGACCAATTTGCATACGATCATCTCCAGAGAAGTGCAGGAAAGCTACCTAGTCTCTCTCTCTCCATTACGAGATAGATCGATGTCACTCATGCATATACCCATTCCTAAGTTAAAGAAAAAGCTTTTATCCACAATACTCTGCTTAATGACCGCGTGCCCAGTCGTGACTTTTTGAGCCACCCTGTCATTTCCTCTCCCCGTACCAACCCAAATTCACAACCCCCCCTCGCATGACACCCATCAGGATGTTTATTCCGTGCCGAGTCAGTTCCGACTCGAACCCCAGTATACAGAGAATGCAAACCTATTATTGTATCTCTTTTAACTATCCTCTAACCTAAGTAAACCACACTCACCACCTGAACCGTAGAGCAAACCGCGCAAGGCTATGTCCCCCTCCCACTCCCCTTGAAAGAGGGTAGGCCTAAAAATGTCCCCTCCACCGACCCCAGGCTCAGCTGTTCCGTTTTAGTGCCTAAGATATAATATGAACCAGAATTTGACCGACCGATATTGATACGACACAGAGGCACTGCCCATGTCGAATCGTATTCCGTGCATCCCAACCAGGTTCCATTCGCCTTATTTTGATGACGACTAATACCGTCATTCATGCATGCATTTCGTTTTCGTAAGTTAAGTATTTTCCATTCACCATTCTGTTCCTCCTTTCCGTCTTTGTCCACGCCTATTATACGTCTAATCAGTCACCCCTTCTAGTCCACATTCCACACTACTCTGTTTTCGTATCTCTGTTGCTTTATATGAAATTAATTATGACAAATCTGCATACGATCCTCTCCAGAGAGATCCAGGGAAGCGACCTAGTTCTCTCTCCATTTAAGAAGATAAAACGTATGTAGCCCCATGCTCTGGGGATCGTTTGTAGCACCTAAGTAGTTATATAATTGAACTTGAGTTGTTCAACCAGGTTCCATACTTTTATATTAACGACGGCTAAAATACCGTCCTTCATGCATGTCAACATTTCCTAAGTTAACTCTCTTTTATCCACCAATACTTTGTGTAGCAACAGCGTGCCCAGTTGTAACCTTTTGAGTCGCCCTGTCATGCTTCTCTCCCATACCAACCCCAAATTCACAACCTCCCCTAAAAAGACGCCATCAGGATGTTCTATTTCGTGCCGAGTAAGTCATTTCTCAAGCTTCCGTAAACAGAGAGTACAAACCTATTCTGGTACCTTCTTTAACTATCCTTTAACCTCACTAACCACCACTACAACCTGGGACAGTAAAATAAAGCACGTGAGGCTAGTCTCCCCCTCACTCCCCTTGAAGAGGGCAAGCTCCCCCTTCCTGACTTGCATTTTTTTTACAAAATCACGGTTCATTATGCCCATGAGTGAGTCTCGTGAATGAGAGCTAGATTCAATGATCAATCATAACGAAATATATAACCCCCAATATCCTCAACTAATATAGTAACCCCATTAACGTAAAAAAACGCCATACCCCAATATTCAAGGCCCAGCTGGCACCCAACCCAAGAGGATACCCCCAGCCCTCGGCCGGCGCGTCTGTCCCCCCTCGCGCAGGCCTAAAGGCATCCTGAAGGCCCACCAAATTCTTGCCAGAAATCCCGGGTGCCTCTAACCTATACCCACCTCCAAGTTCTAATTCCAGCCTAAATCCTATTCCTATCCCATTCCTATCTAACCCCCAAAGTCCCCCTTAACCCGTCTTAGATTCCTAATAGCATTTCAGCTAGATCAGAGGATACTTGAGTAAAATATTAATGTATACTGCCTTACCACCTGAGCCGGAAGGTGCCGAGCAAACTAGTTTTCCCCTCCCCAACATCCTCCTCTGTGCCCCCTCGTAGTCATTTGTCTTAGAGTAAAGATGTCCGAAATGTCGAATCATATTGCGGCCTACATACTAACTCTATACTAGACCTTTTTCATTACCCTTCTAAGTCAAGGGATTAAATTTATTTATTTCCCCTCCGACATCCCAAATCTAGAACTTTCGAAATACCCCCTCCCCCCCCCTCCCCCCTATATAAACTTTTCCCTCGCAAAAGCGCCTCAGTTGAACAGTAGACAGTCCACGTAACGTATGCGACGCTCTCGTGGATGCTTACAAAACGCTCCACCCTCAGGATATACAGTGATATTCGGTGATCAAAGTGCATCTGTGAGGAAGTGAATCAATCCTTGACGAATATTTTCTTGCAACTGGGAAACCAAGGGCAAGATTATATCTGTGAACAACCGATTTACGAATTATTTTTGATTGCCTCATAAACGCATTGCCAGCCGGCCTCGCCACTACCTGGGGTTTATGAGCAATCATAACTCATAACTGGTCTAAGGTAGAAAGATCTTGTTATGTTAGAAGGGATTACGCGAGTTAGGAGAAGACTCGGCGAAAAAGATTCCTGGGCAACAATTGTCTGTTTGACGGAAAGGCGAGAAGCCGCCCGCACGCCCTGAACCCCCCATAAGGCCAGAATAGATAAGAAGAGTCGCTTCTCCCGTCTGTCTTACGTTAATTCGATCCACTGTCCCTCTGGCTGTGCTGAGGACAGAGGCATTTAAGGCTTTCAGTAGGAGCACCAGATGGGCGTGTCATCACTGGCTAGGACAAGATAGCTCAACTGTAAACTTCTCTACATTCCCGGACAACTTGGACGGCCACGGAGTTGCTATTAACCCCCGACACACCAGCTCAAGATAACTAGTGATTTGCGTAACCTACGTATTGTTGAAGTAAGGTGATCAGAAGAATAATTCCTGAACGTTGGAAGTGGGAAGCGAAAGAACTCTATCCAAATCCGCGCGCAGTGCTAAGTGATTATAAAAGTCCAAAAGTACGCACCTGACTTATCCAATTTGTCATTGTTTCGAATGCACATATACCCAATATTCTACCAGTGTTTTTCGGAGAATAAAGCTGCATTATAAACCATTTACTCTGATATTAGTTATGCCCCCTTATTGCTTCCATTTGTGTTCTGTGCATGAAGTCCCATAGTCCAGCCCTGCGGACCCACCTATACCAAGTTAATCCTGTATAAAATCAGGGCATAACATTGGCGGCTAGCGGTGGTTCTCGATTTGGCTAAAAGATTTTGCAGTTTTTTTGGAAACAATAGAAGCATAATAACTTAGAAAAATGGCAGCCTGTTCTCACATTCCCATTCCGAAATACGATGGGGAGACCTACGAAATAGAAACATACATGGACATTGTGAAGCCCGTGCTAGATTTGGCATATACTACGGATCGAGAAAAAATTGCCGTATTACTTACGCACTTGGGAAAAGCCGTTTCCATAGTCGCATCACAGGTAACCCCTGAACTTTCGTGGGACGAATTCAGGCCCATAGTTATTGAGGATATCAAACCCTCATTGGGCATCTTTGTCACCCACACTCGTATTCAGGATACAAAGTACGAAGCTGATCTGGATGCATCGTTGAGCACCATTTCACAACATATCAAATCTTCATTCCCAACCCTACCTAGAATTCAACAGGATCAACAGATCCTAGTAAACTTAGTATCAGTGTTGCCCTCAGCAGTTAAAGAATATTTCGCAGTGCACGACCCCGTCGGGTTCCATAAAGATCTAGTCACCGTCCGAAGAATCCTTGCTGTGCAACCCGCGAAAACGCCAAAAATTGCCGCCATAAAAAGGTATACCACCCACCCCCAAAGTGGTACGAACCCTAGGGACACCAACCTCTATCGCCATCCGCAAAACACCACCTCCAAGCCAGCCTATCACTCCGGAAAACCTCAACCTAGCAGACCACGATTCCAGCCCAACTCCTTACGGCAGATTTATAACCGCAACAAGGCCTACAGCGGCAGCCAAAGTAAGAACCCCACTCTTGTCATTATAAACCCCTATGATTTCCCTGCGTGTAGTCCAAGGTGTGCCCTGCATGAAATTCGCGACTCCGCAAAATCCCGACCAAACCAACCTCGTATTTCAGTAAATGAGGAGGAGTTTGTTGAGGAAGAAGATGTCGATAATTTTGAACAGGAGGATGATACTCGCCTCATGAGCCTTGCAGCTACGGACGACATACTGGAAGAGTCAGAAATAGACCACCAGGATTTTTAAATTCTCCCCCGCCCACAATGGCCTCGGCGGGGGATGCCCTCAGTGACAAGACAGCCCCTGTTTATCATCTCGTCAGGATTAAGGACATCCCGGTCCGATTATTAATCGACACTGGTGCCGCTAGATCATGCCTGTTTAATACTTTTTTTGACCAACACCACCGAAGGTTTGGGGCGCTGTTGCCTACTAAATCCAAACTAATCAGTGCCGGAGATACTCCCTTGCAACTCCGGGGCGAAACACAACCTCTCAGCGTGACTACCCCTGCTCCCCATGCCAATTGCTACCATTCATTCATAGTCTTTCCTTCCGATTGTCAACATTACGACGGATATTTAGGACTTGACCTCCTCCACAAGCTCCAGGCCCAAGTGGATTGCGGCCAACGACTCATCTCATTCAAGAAAAAAACCCTCCAAGTAAAAAACAAAGCCTCCCCCCCCCCACCCCGAGTCCACTCAAGAGTCCTGTTGCACCCTGAATCACAAGACTGTGAATCAGCCTCGCACCCCCAGAGCAAAAACAAAGTAACCTCCACAAAACCTCGTCTGGAAATAAAGAAAAACCTTCACACAACATTCACCAAATACCTCCTAAGAATAAGAGGAGAAAACGAAATGGTACCACCCCCAAAAACCCTGCCCACAAGACCTCCATAAACCCTATACACTCAGTCCCTATCCCCCTCCCAACATCGAGAGATAAACCCATATATTTGTATAATGCCCATTCCCCTAACCCATATTCTGCTACCATTATTCAAGAAAATGTCAAGCACCCTTCTTCACATGTTTTGCTGAATACTCCCCATAACATTGACCATCCTGTGCAACTTTCCATGCCTCTATCTTTCCAGATCACCCCTGATACCTGTCCTATGCAGGCCCTATCTAATGACCAAATGAATGTGCATGTACCATCCAAATAACTCAAGACCCCCTCCGAAATTCCGTTTTCTATGTTTCCCACTCTTCCTGCCCCAGCCGAAATATCGCAGGTACCCCTCCCCTGCGCGTTTTCTATGACTAACCAAACACAGAAAACGAATATACCCACACACACTAAAACTAACCCCATGCCAGAACCCCTCCTAACATGCACTCCCATTGTGGTTAGCCCCGCCATCCTCCAAGCTAAATGCAACATTCCCCCTAACCATCAGAAATGGGTTAACCTCCGCCCCATTCCTCAGGACTCCATGATCTTGACACCCACTAACATGTCAATCAATCAAGGCCGCTGCCTAATACAGCCATCAATCATCTCCTCTCAAACCAATACCATATTAATCGCCAACATCTCCGAGGAGGTACTCACTTTACCAAGAGGCCTCATTATCGGGGACCTAGAGACTTTTGATGACCTAGCCATACCACCCACCCCACTAGTTTGAAATTACCCTCCATTCCCGAATCCCTTTCATGCCAACAAAAACAACAAATGTATTCCCTCTTAGTAGAGTTTAGTGACGTCTTTGCCCAAACTTCCACCGAAATAGGGAAGACCAACCTTGAACAACATGCCATAAACACCACAGGACTGCCCTTGCGTCAACCATCCCGCCGGAAGAACCTCCTTCAGCGCCAAGAAGAACAACAAGTACAAGACATATTGGATGCAGGCATTGCTACCCCATCCATTATCCCCTGGTCATCTCCCGTGGTACTAGTGAAGAAGAAAGATGGGTCCACTCGATTCTGCGTGGACTATCGCCGATTGAACGATGCAACAATCAAAGACGCCACCCCTCTTCCCCGGATCGACGACTCCCTCGACTCTCTCCACGGCTCCAAATGGTTCACCACGTTGGACCTTCAAGCCGGGTATTGGCAAGTGCCCATAAAACCAGAAGCTCAACAGAAAACGGCATTCTCCGCCAGCGGCGGCCACTTGTACGAATTTAATGTCCTACCATTTGGCCTCTGCAACGGCCCTGCCACCTTCTCCCGCCTTATGGAATCAGTCCTCAAAGGGTTAACTTGGGAAACCTGCCTCACCTACTTGGACGATGTAATAGTCTACTCTGATACCTGGAAGGAACACCTGCGTCGATTGAAACAAGTACTACAACGTATAAGGGAAGCCGGACTCAAGCTCAAACCCTCCAAGTGCAAAATGGCAAGAAACAAGGTTGATTTCTTAGGTCACGTTATATCCGACCAAGGAATATCACCTGACCCCAAGAAACTATCTGCCATCCATAACCAACAACCCCCCACTACAGTAAAAGGGGTTCGCTCGTTTCTGGGATTAGCCACCTACTACAGACGTTTCGTCCGACACTTCGCCGAAATAGCCCGCCCACTGCATCAACTCACCCATAAGGACACAGTATTTTCTTGGACACCTGAGAGAAATGCAGCCTTCGAAGAGTTAAAAGATAAACTAGTACAAGCACCTAGGGGAGGTGTGGTGGAGTGGTCTTGCCACTGGCCTGGTAATCCAAAGGTCCCGGGTTCAAATCCCGATGTATCAATGGGAAGATATTATTGGGATGGAATTTGTGCTGTACCTAGTATCAGTGCATTACCACAAAGCCCACCGAAACGTCAATAAAATACCCTCATTGTTCCCTGATTAAATAGCACTGTATGAATATTCCCATATTCAAAATATGCTATAGGGGTGCAATGCCTGGTGAGTTATCTGCTCAACAGGTGGCGTTGTGTGTGTGTAAGTGTGAGAGTCCGAGTGTAGAGGGTGAGACAGTGAAGCACGGGAACGAGATGGCTTCAGAGATGGGGTCGTTTCGGGCCATGAGTGAGCACCGTGCCTCATGTGAAGGCAAGATGGCAGGTGCTCGTTGTACTCTACGTGCTTCACATGTCTCACTCCCTAGACTGGAACAAGACCTCACGGGCTTCACTGTTCATTGTAAAGCGGTGAATGTTAAGGCTCTCAGCCTATGCCCGAGAGGAAGTAAGTTGGAATATAGAAAAAAAAAAAAAAAAAAAAAACCTACTGTGTCATTTCCCGACTACCAGCAACCTTTTCGTCTCTACACGGACGTATCCTTATACGCCATTGGAGCAGTTCTCGCCCAAGTCCAGGAAGGAAAAGAGCCCGTCATTGCCTATGCTAGCTCCACTTTAAATCTAGCCTAACAAAATTATGCTGCCACCAAACGCGAGTGTCTCGGGGTCATCTGGGCCCTAAACCATTTCCGGTCATTTGTCCTAGGAGCAAAACTGGACATTATTACCGACCACCAATCTTTGCAATGGCTACGGAAATGCGAGACCAATTCTGCATTACTAGTACGATGGAGAGAAACGCTCGAAGAATATGACTTCACAATACACTACCGACCCGGAAAACTCCACACAAATGCTGACGCCCTCTCACGTCTTCCGGTACCCGAAGATCCCCCCACCAACCTAGCCGCCTTACAGCAGACTCAGGTTGTCAATACGTCCGTAGTGCAGGGCCCACACAAACCCGCTGTGTCACTGCTCCAATCCTGGGAAAGGAGAATCAAACCGACTTGGATGCCAAAGCATATATTCTCAAATTTGACACGTTGGAGAGATCAACTCGCCACGGAATCCGGCCACATAGTCCTCGACCCAACAATCGCACGAGAGTACATGATTGCCATTCATGAAGGGAACGGAATTCATCTCGGTCAAAAGAAAATGCTCAAAATCTTCCAGGACCAGTATTGGACACCCAACCCATCCGGAATTGCCAAGCAGGTGACCGAAGCATGCAAACCCTGTGCACTGGGTAAAGACCGATGCCGCACAGCAGGACCCGCTGGCACCATTTCTGCTCAGAAACCCTTCCAGATACTTTCCCTTGATGTAATGGGCTCTTTCCCTGCTCGCGCCGGCAACCGTTATATCGTCACCTTTGTTGACATTTACTCCAAATTCTTCATAGCTTGCCCCGCAAAGGATCACACTGCCACCACAGTTGCAACCCTCCTCGCCACCGAAGTTTTTCCCATTTTCGGCTTACCTATTGCTATATTATCAGACAACGCTCCTGAATTCAGTGGTCAAGTTTGGAAAGAATTCACAAAGCAGTGCGGACTAAAGATCAAACACTCCTCCCCTTACTGGCCGCAAGGCAACGCCGTATGCGAGCGCAGTCACCGTACGATTAACAACCAATTACGTACCTGTATGATTGCTTTAAACACCGCCGACTGGCCATCTCAGTTAAAAATGATCCAATGGGGTATGAATACCTGCCCCAAAGAAGACGGAATTTCCCCCCATGAACGTGTGTATGGCGTAGCACCCCTCCTACTACCATTTCATCACCAAGCACAACCCTCCACTACGTCCCTCCAAATTGACCCTTTGCAGCAATTCCAGAACACCCTATGCACCGCCCAAAACTGCCAAGACACAAAGCATGACAATTCCCTTGACCAGAACCCCTTCGCCATTCACGATACCGTGATGGTGGCCAAGCTTCCGGTCATCAATAAATTAGGCCCAAGATATGTCGGACCTTATACTGTCACCCAAATTCCAAATGCCTTCCAAACCACCATTAATTATCACGGAGAGACTCGCACCTACCGAAATAGATTCGTTAGAATTTTCAAACCCCTAACTAACGAGGATAGTATTTCCCCTACCAACCCTGACGCTGAGTTTACAACCCCCTGTACCCACCCACACCTCTTGTGCAACCCCACCATTCCACCCAACATCACCACAACACCAAAGCCTCCTACACCACCTCTCCCTACTTTTCGCCAACACCCCCCCCGAACCCCTGCCCCCTTCGCATTGTCACCCGCAGTAACACCCCCCCCTTCCGTACCTATTCCTTCCACCTCACACAGCAAGTCACAACCAACAAAAATCATACCTCATAAACGCTCTCAACCCACCACCCGTTACCAACTACGTCCACGTGTCTCTTCCAAGACCTACCCTACCAAACCACGTCTAACCAAACGCTTGTTTAAACAAACCCCATCACCACAATCATCCTCACCCTCACATTCCACTTCAACCAGCAAAACCCCACCTACCTGCTCATCTCAAAAGAAAGAAAGCCCAACCACTTCCATCAAAACACCTCTAAATTTCCTCACAAACCCCATCTCCCCCTCGTTCCACCCCCAGTCTACAACCAGAATCCTCCAAATCCACATCTCCCAGGTCTTCCATCACCGACCCACCAAACCCCCCCAACATCTTAGATCACGATTATGCCCTCAGGGATCCAACAACCGGCATCAACAACAACAAACCCAGCTCCTCCACAATGACCACCAACTTAACCCCCTTTTCCCTACCAATTCGACTGGCACCCCCCTCAACTGCCCCTTTTCCTTCCACCACAAAACACCTACCTCATCAACAACAAATACGCCAACTAACACTCCCCCTAACTCACCTCCTCACAACCCCAACCAAAACCTACCCCAATACAGGACCTCATCCAGTGAATCAAGCCCCGAAATCATAAATCGCCCCCCCCATACGAACTGCATCAGGACGTTTAGTCACCCGACCTGTCCGATTTTCTCCTATCCACGAAACTAACACAAGTAAACCCACGACATCTCCAACAATCCACACACCTGTACTAAGAATCGCCCCTATTCAACAATCCAGTAACAATTCCGCAAGAACCAGAACGAAAGCCGGCCGGGACGAAAGGACCCAGCAACCGAAAGGAGCGGGACGCACCCACAAGATCAAAGGAAGCCGACACGGCCGGAAAGCAAGAGATCCCAAAGGCACGTCGACCAAAAGTGGTATACTCCCAACCTTTCGAATATGCTAGATTCATACGACGGGACCGAGGGACCGACCCCAACACGGCCGGAAAGCAAAAGGCCCCAAAGGCACGTCGACCACAAGCAGTCCGTTCCCAACCTTTTTAACATCCAAGACACCCACACAACACACCTAACTATACTAAGATACTGTCATCCATGCCGGTATTCATTGATTAGGAAAGCCCCAGACCATCCCCAAATTCGTATGCAGGCCTGTGCTTAGGTAAGGGTCGTGCCGGACAATATCGTCGCATTGATTTCGCGTGAGTTTGGCTAGGGGTCAAACTCGGTACAACAGCCTCAAAATTGTTACCCCATGAAAACCCGTTTTTCTATGTATGCCACCGATCCGCAGAAGACTAACATTTCCGCCCACACTATTCTACTAACAGATACTGATATTGTTAGAATGTAAATAGGCCCCCAGCTATGAATAATCAGACCTCAATAAGCATACCGAGATCAAATCCTTTAGGACTATAAATCACCCTTCTTCCCCCTAACTTGACCTCTAATCGTAATACTAACCCAATGCCCTGTGCTTGTACTAATCCATATCTGTTGATTTATATAATTAACTAGCAGGGGTACCCGGCGTTGCCCGGGTAATCACCATCACTACTACCACCACTACTACTACCATAATCACCATCATCAAACACTACTACCACAATCATCACAATACTACTACTACCATAATCACCGGCCTCTGTGCCTCATTAAACGGCGACCTCGATTTCGGCCGCTAAATGACCTCCGATTTTGGATCTGACCTCATCTGTACCCCCATTTTGGGGGGCTGCGAACAACTTTCGTTCCATACACCTTTTCGATCGGAGGCCTCCTTCTGCCCCAAACGGCAATTTTTTTCGCATTTTTTTTCGCTCCCGTATACTACATAAGTTCTGCCGCATATTTTATTAAACAAAAGTGTCTCTGATTTCCACTAAACTCGGCTAAAACCATCTCCAAAGCCTGGGCTTTCCAACGGTGCCCCATACTCCCACCTGGAACCAAAACTGTGGGAGGAGTTTAGTAACAAAGGTCGGGTAACTGACAAACAGACAAACATTGACCTTTATTTATTAAGATAACTAGGAGGGGTACCCGGCATTGCCCGGGTTTAAATTCTACTACCATAATCACCATCACTACCACAATCATCACAATACTACTACTACCATAATCACCGGCCTCAACCTCCCTGTGCCTCATTAAACGGTGACCTCGATTTCGGCCGCTAAATGACCTCCGATTTTGGATCTGACCTCATCCTTACCCCCATTTTGGGGAGCTGCGAACAACTTTCGTTCCAAACACCTTTTCGATCGGAGGTCTCCTTCTGCCCCAAACGGCCATTTTTTTCGCATTTTTTTTGCTCCCGTATACTACACAAGTTCTGCCGGAAATTTTATAGGAGGGGTACCCGGCGTTGCCCGGGTTTAAATTCTACTACCATAATCACCATCATCAATCACTACTACCACAATCATCACAATACTACTACTACCATAATCACCGGCCTCGACCTCCCTGTGCCACATTAAACGGCGACCTCGATTTCGGCCGCTAAATGACCTCCGATTTTGGATCTGACCTCATCCGTACCCCCATTTTGGGAAGCTGCGAACAACTTTCGTTCCATACACCTTTTCGATTGGAGGCCTCCTTCTGCCCCAAACGGCAATTTTTTTCGCATTTTTTTCGCTCCCGTATATTACATAAGTTCTGCCGAAAATTTTATTAAACAAAAGTGTCTCTGATTTCCACTAAACTCGCCTAAAACCATCTCCAAAGCCTGGGCTTTCCAACGGTGCCCCACACTCCCACCTGGCACCAAAACTGTGGGAGGAGCTTAGTAACAAAGGTCGGGTAACTGACAAACAGACAAACATTGACCTTTACTTATTAAGATAAGTTCTGCCGAAAATTTTATTAAACAAAAGTGTCTCTGATTTCCACTAAACTCGCCTAAAACCATCTCCAAAGCCTGGGCTTGCCAACGGTGCCCCACACTCCCACCTGGCACCAACACTGTGGGAGGAGTTTAGTAACAAAGGTACAAAGGTCGGGTAACTGACAAACAGACAAACATTGACCTTTATTTATTAAGATGACCAACTTGCATACGATCATCTCCAGAGAAGTGCAGGAAAGCTACCTAGTCTCTCTCTCTCTCCATTACGAGATAGATCGATGTCACTCATGCATATACCCATTCCTAAGTTAAAGAAAAAACTTTATCCACAATACTCTGCTTAATGACCGCGTGCCCAGTCGTGACTTTTTGAGCCACCCTGTCATTTCCTCTCCCCGTACCAACCCAAATTCACAACCCCTCCTCGCATGACACCCATCAGGATGTTTATTCCGTGCCGAGTCAGTTCCGACTCGAACCCCAGAATACAGAGAGTGCAAACCTATTCTTGTATCACTTTTAACTATCCTCTAACCTAAGTAAACCACACTCACCACCTGAACCATAGGGCAAACCGCGCGAGGCTATGTCCCCCTCCCAATCCCCTTGAAAGAGGGTATGCCTAAAATTGTCCCCTCCACCGACCCCAAGCTCAGCTGTTCCGTTTTAGTGCCTAAGATATAATATGAACCAGAATTTGCCCGATTGATATTGATACGACACAGAGGCACTGCCCATGTCGAATCGTATTCCGTGCATCCCAACCAGGTTCCATTCGCCTTATTTTGATGACGACTAATACCGTCATTCATGCATGCATTTCGTTTTCGTAAGTTAAGTATTTTCCATTCACCATTCTGTTCCTCCTTTCCGTCTTTGTCCACGCCTATTATACGTCTAATCAGTCACCCCTTCTAGTCCACAGTCCACACTACTCTGTTTTCGTATCTCTGTTGCTTTATATGAAATTAATTATGACAAATCTGCATACGATCCTCTCCAGAGAGATCCAGGGAAGCGACCTAGTTCTCTCTCCATTTAAGAAGATAAAACGTATGTAGCCCCATGCTCTGGGGATCGTTTGTAGCACCTAAGTAGTTATATAATTGAACTTGAGTTGTTCAACCAGGTTCCATACTTTTATATTAACGACGGCTAAAATACCGTCCTTCATGCATGTCAACATTTCCTAAGTTAACTCTCTTTTATCCACCAATACTTTGTGTAGCAACAGCGTGCCCAGTTGTAACCTTTTGAGTCGCCCTGTCATCCTTCTCTCCCATACCAACCCCAAATTCACAACCTCCCCTAAAAAGACGCCATCAGGATGTTCTATTTCGTGCTGAGTAAGTCATTTCTCAAAGCTTCCGTAAACAGAGAGTACAAACCTATTCTGGTACCTTCTTTAACTATCCTCTAACCTCACTAACCACCACTACAACCTGGGACAGTAAAATAAAGCACGTGGGGCTAGTCCCCCCCTCACTCCCCTTGAAGAGGGCAAGCTCCCCCTTCCTGACTTGCATTCTTTTACAAAATCACGGTTCATTATGCCCACGAGCGAGTCTCGTGAATGAGAGCTAGATTCAATGATCAATCATAACGAAATATATAACCCCCAACATCCTCAACTAATATAGTAACCCCATTAACATAAAAAACGCCATACCCCAATATTCAAGGCCCAGCTGGCACCCAACCCAAGAGGATACCCCCAGCCCTCGGCCGGCGCGTCTGTCCCCCCTCGCGCAGGCCTACAGGCATCCTGAAGGCCCACCAAATTCTTGCCAGAAATCCCGGGTGCCTCTAACCTATACCCACCTCCAAGGTCTAATTCCAGCCTAAATCCTATTCCTATCCCGTTCCTTAACCCCCAAAGTCCCCCTTAACCCGTCTTAGATTCCTAATAGCATTTCAGCTAGATCAGAGAAGGATACTTGAGTAAAATATTAACGTATACTGCCTTACTGCCTAAGCCGGAAGGCGCCGAGCAAACTAGTTTCCCCTCCCCAACATCCTCCTCTGTGCCCCCTCGTAGTCATTTGTCTTAGAGTAAAGATGTCTGAAATGTCGAATCATATTGCGGCCTACATACTAACTCTATACTAGACCTTTTTCATTACCCTCCTAAGTCAAGGGATTAAATTAATTTGTTTTCCCCTCCGACATCCCAAATCTAGAACTTTCGAAATACCCCTGACCCCCCCCCCCCCTTATATAAACTTTTCCCGCACAAAAGCGCCTCAGTTGAACAGTAGACAGTCCACGTAACGTATGCGACGCTCTCGTGGATGCTTACAAAACGCTCCACCCTCAGGATATACAGTGATATTCGGTGATCAAAGTGCATCTGTGAGGAAGTGAATCAATCCTTGACGAATATTTTCTTGCAACTGGGAAACCAAGGGCAAGATTATATCTGTGAACAACCGATTTACGAATTATTTTTGATTGCCTCATAAACGCATTGCCAGCCGGCCTCGCCACTACCTTGGGTTTACGAGCAATCATAACTCATAACTGGTCTAAGGTAGAAAGATCTTGTTATGTTAGAAGGGATTACGCGAGTTAGGAGAAGACTCGGTGAAAAAGATTCCTGGGCAACAATTGTCTGTTTGACCGAAAGGCGAGAAGCCGCCCGCATGCCCTGAACCTCCCATAAGGCCAGAATAGATAAGAAGAGTCGCTTCTCCCGACTGTCTTACGTTAATTCGATCCATTGTCCCTCTGGCTTTGCCGAGGACAGAGGCATTTAAGGCTTTCAGTAGGAGCACCAGATGGGCGTGTTATCACCGGCTAGGACAAGATAGCCCAACTGTAAACTTCTCTACACTCCCGGACAACTTGGACGGCCACGGAGTCGCTGTTAACCCCCGACACACCAGCTCAAGATAACTAGTGATTTGCGTAACCTACGTATTGTTGAAGTAAGGTGATCAGAAGAATAATTCCTGAACGTTGGAAGTGGGAAGCGAAAGAACTCTATCCAAATCCGCGCGCAGTGCTAAGTGATTATAAAAGTCCAAAAGTACGCACCTGACTTATCCAATTTGCCATTGTTTCGAATGCACATATACCCAATATTCTACCAGTGTTTTTCGGAGAATAAAGCTGCATTATAAACCATTTACTCTGATATTATTTATGTCCCTTTATTGCTTCCATTTGTGTTCTGTGCATGAAGTCCCATAGTCCAGCCCTGTGGAACCCACCTATACCAAGTTAATCCTGTCTAAAATCAGGGCATAACAATTATATTATATTAGGGTTAGGTTAGGTTAGGTTAGGTTAGGTTAGGTTAGGTTAGGTTAAGTTAGGTTAATCTAATCTAATATAATATTATTTTGTACATTTTGGGCAGTGGGCGGGGCCGGGGGTAAGGTATGTGGCTGCATACAGACCCTCCCGTCGAAAATGGGGAAGGGGATGAACAGGGTGGAATAGACAGAGGTATAAGCATCCACGAGGATTAAATGGAGGAGGGGGAGATAGACTCAGATATAGAAAAAGAGCGCCAGGAGCTGGAAAGGGAAGAGGAAAGAAATAAAAGAGAAAGGGAAATAGAGGGAGTGGATGGGGCAGAGGGGGTTATCAGAAACAAGTAGAGGAAGGGGAGAAGCAAGGAATATCCAAGGAAAAGGAAGAAGAGGAAAGGGGAAAGGGGCAAATAAATGAACGAGGGATGGGGGAGATAAGGAAAGAAAAAGCAAGGGAGGGGGAAGAGGACAAGAGAGGAAAAGGAGCGGAAAAAATGAATGAGAATGGGGAAGGGGAAGGGGACGCAAGGGAGGCAGAAGAAACAGGAGGTAGATACAGACAGTAACCATAGAAAGAGAACAAGGAACGAGGATGAAACAGGAATGGAATGTGAGGCCTCAGGAAAGGAAGAAGGGATGAACCATGAAAAAAACAAATATGTCAGGAGAAGTGCAAGAACGGTAAAGAAGGTAACCTTCGCGGACGAAGAGACTGAGAAAGGGAAAAGCAAGGAGAAAAGGGACATAACAAGGAAGAGAGAAAGGAAGGGGGCAAGGGAGAAATAGAAGAGAGGGATGAGGTAGAGGAAAAAGAAGAAAAAGGAAAAAATGGAAAGTACATGGCGCTATGTGGAGGCAGCTGTAACAGATGGCTGCCTCCGGAAAAGCTGGAAGCAGAAAAATTGACGGAAGCACAGGCAAAGAGGCGCATATTAATATGTTTGAAATGTATGAAGGAGCTAAAAGAAATAGGGGAGGAAAATCTGGAAAGGGAACGAAATAGAAGAGAGGAAATAGAAAAGAGGTGGAAGGAAGACAGAGGAAGATTGGGGGAGGTAAATGAAAGAATGAAGGAACATTTAAACATACAGTGAAAGGAAAGTAAAGGGCCTGAGGGTATGGAGTATAAAACAGAGTAAAGGACAAATGGAAATCACAGCAACGAATGAAGAAAAGAGGCCGGTGGAAGACCAGGGTAGAGGAAATGGAGAAGGCATGGGAAGTGGAAAGGGGTAGCCACAGGGAGATAGCAAAGGAATGGGAAACTGAAAGAGTTAACATGAAGGCTGAGAGGAAAGAGTTGAGGGAACAAGTAAAAAAACTAAATGATCAAGTGAGAGGATCGAATGATCGAACTGGGGATCGCAAGGGTTGAGAAGACACGTCCAAGAGAAGCCTACGGGGGAGGAGAGGAGATAAATAACATGGAAGAGCAAGAAAATAAAGGGGGACGGGGTGAAGGAGGCCGACCAGCTGAGAAGAGATGGGGGTATGGAGGGAATGAGAAGATACAGAAAGAAAGGGAAAGAAATGAGAGAGGGGCAGAAGGATACGTGGGTGAAGAGGAAAGGGAAGATAGGGGTAGGCAGAGGAGTAGGCAGGATGAAGGGAGAGAAAGGAGGGATAGAGGGACAAGTAGGAATAGGGGGGGGGGGGGAGACAACACACCACCATTATCAGGACATGGTGCACAAAGGAGAGAGGGGAAAAGACAGAAATGTGGAACAATGGGAAAGGAGAAGTGATATGCTAGAGAAGACCGGGTAATGATTATAGGAGATAGCATGATAAGATGGATGGAGGAGGAACTATGCGACAAGAAAAAAAGGAGGGAGAAACATGATAAGCTTCCCAGGGGCGGACATAGAAAGAATAATGCGGGGACTAAAGAACACAGAAATGGACAAGAGTGAAGGTGGAACTGTAGTGAATCAGGGAGGAGGGAATGGGCTAGAGAGGAAAGGAACAGTAGGAGCAGTAATGGAAGGAATAAAAAACTTCAAAGAATCCAACCCAATGGTTATGATATGGGTGGTGGGAATTATAGAAAGACCAAGGGAGGGGAAAACGGGGGAATATGAGAGAGAGAGAAAGATGGGGAATGAGAGAATCCAGAGGGATATTGGGGAAATGAACAAGAGACTATGTGCAAGAAATGATCGAAGCAGGAGTAGGATACATCGACCCAGACTACAAGATGAGCCCAGGAGATTTTGCGAGGGATGGAGTATACCTTTCGGAGGCAGGAAAATGGACCATAGGGGGAAAGATTAGGAGAGCAATAGAAGAAAGTGAGGAGCAGAGGAAAGGGTGGCTAAGGAGCAAGGAACTGTGAAGGGAGGAGGGAAGAGAGAAAGGGAGGAAAAGACAAAAGGGAGGGAAGTGAAAGAAAAACAAGAGGAAAAAGACAAGGAGGAAAATGAAAATAATATGGGAAAAGAGGTCGGGGAATACAAGGGAAACGTAGACATGGGAGAAAGAATGGTCGAAGAGGAAAAAGGAGGGGAGGAGAAAAAAGAGGAAGAAAAGGAAAGAGGAAGAGCAAGGAGAAAAGAGAGAAAAAGGAAAGAGGGAAAGAGCGGGGTGGGGGAGAAGAGAACCGAGGAATAAAAATAGGATGTGTAAACATAAATGGAATAAATAAAGGAAAAATACAAGACATAGAAGAGATATGGAGCAAGTGGGAAATGGAAATGATAGGAATAACAGAAACACACCTTAGGGGAGAGACAACATGGGAGGGGGATAAATATACGCTCATTGGGAGAGGGAGGGAGAAATATACGCTCATTGGGAGAGGGAGGGAGAAATCAGAAAAGAAAGGGGGAGGGGTAGGGTTAATGATTAGGAACAACTCAAACTGGAAAATAGAGAAACTAAAGGGTGGGGAAGCAAAAGTAAAGAAATGGAAGATATAATGGGAGTGGCGCTAACGAGGATGAATAATGGAAGGGAAGACAAAATAAAAGTAATAATAGGGTATTTATTAGTGGCCCCTCCATCATTGACGAACATGCCTATTACATAAGGCATCCTCTTCAAACACTAATCCGCCGTAGTTTGAATCTACCGCGCAGAGCATTTAAAAACTGAGGAGCCTTCATCATGAGCGCACGCGACCTCACTCATGGCTTCAGTCATTATGAATTGGGTTCTCACTACGAAAAAACTTCGTAAAAAATAAAAACAAAAACAAAATAAGAATAACTATCTAATAAGCTTTCCATCATATCGTGGATGTACTTGTGTGGATCTCTGACCAGACGCTGATTCAGGCGTCATTCCTCCTTCTCTGCTCTGCGCTCAGCCTGCCCGGACGTGTCTCCCCACGCTCCGCTGGTTCCGCATTTGTTGCGTCCCTAGTGAGTTTTTTCTCATTTGTTTACTCCGGGATGTATCGAGTAAGGTTAGGATATGCGTAGCAGGAGTGTCCTGGGCTGGTTGCCCGCAGTGCAGTGTATTTGGAGTCGTGTGTTTGGGGCGTCTATTTCGGATGTACCCTCGTGGTCCTGTTGTGGACATATGAACTTTTTCACAGTTTAGTTAGCTTGTGGTGCAGGCGGCTTTCATTACGCGTTAATTATTGCTGCCTTTTATCTTTCTGATGAGGTAAGCTTTGCTTCTGACGTTCCCTGTGTTATTTTCTTCACTTAGTGAAGTTTTTTCTGGGTTCCGAGTCAGTCTTCCCTTTGTCGGAAGTTTTTCTACAGTGGTGTGTTGGCGGTGGTTCCTGTTGTGATATTCCCAGTGTTTTGTGTATATTTCAACTTTTCCTATTCCGTCTACTTAGGCCTAGCCAGCCGCTCGTAGTTTTGCCACATGTACAAGTGTTATTGTTTATTATGTATAAATATGCCCTACTGTGTCATGTGTATCCGGGTTTTAGTTGTGTATTGGCTAATTCCTCGGACTATGTTTGTTTTCTGGTTTAGTTGTGTATTGGCTAATTCCACGGATTATTGTGTGAACTTAGGTTAGTCGTGCGTGGCTTCCTTCGTGTACAGTGTACGTTCAGATGGTGTCTGTTCGGGGTGGGTGTCCTTCCGGCGGGTTTTTTCTCGGTTTCACCATGATAAAACCCGGCCGAGAGCCGTGATTAGGCCACACGTGGTTTTTAACACAGGTTTGTGTCCCCGGCGATGAGGTGTCTGTGGCTCTCCAGGACTGCGTCTCTGTTGGTACCTGGTTTCAGGCCCCCTTTGATTCCCGGCGGACTGGCTGTTCCCATCTATAAAACTTTGTTCTTGCGAACATACGTTATGTAGTTTTTCTACCAGGTTTTACAAAACCACATGAAAAACCTAGCTGTTGTTAAGGGCTTTCCTCCCCGGCGATCTTTTACAAAGAAGTGGGGACAGGAACTTATGGGGTTAACGTTTTGACATCTCACCCGGCGGGTGTACCTTGGAAGGGTGGGATAATCTATTAAGTCATTCAGTAAATTAACCATTCCATTTTTAAGCAATACTGTATGTATCGCCGCCTTTATTTTTACGGCAATTGAAGGTTCAATTGGGGTTAAAATCGTTTTTCACACCCGGCGGGTGCTCCTAGTTGGAGGAAATAAGGAATTTACAAATTCATTTTCGATTTAACTACTTAATTCAGTGATACATTTAGGTATCGCCGCCTTCAATCTTACGGCGATCTTTTTGTGACAATTCGTTAGAAATCAGATCTCGTGTCAGCCTGCCCTGTGTTATTATACAAAAAATATTTCAAGGGCCGGCGTCTTTATGGGGGGTTGTTTTTGTTCCATTATTGAATCTTGAGACAGTCACCACCAGAGAGACTATAATCGCCATGCTGGACCGATATTATGTCAGAGGGTATTCTTCACTTTCTTCAAAAGATTTGTTTAGATATTCTGAAACCCCGCCGCGTAGCGAGCTGTGATCGTTGTGTCATCACATCTCGTTATCCGGTGGGCTATTAACACTTGTGTGCGAACATGTTGGATTAACCTTATGAGCATTAATTCCTGGAAATTTTCTTTTTTTCCAGAGCTGGGCTCCGGCGGACCAATACAGACCCGGCGGTAGTTTTCCACACCAGTCTCTGTCATGGCTACCGTGGCCCCAGTCTTTGCTTTATGCACTACCCCTGCTTGTGCCGGTATCCCTATTTTTGCGCATACCCTTTGCATAAGGTGTGTTAAATGTCTAGACCGTTCAAGGGGTCTCTGGGTTATGCGTAATTGTTCTTTTTGCTCCCAATTAGCTCTAAAAGTCCTTTGCGATAATGATAAGACCGCAGCAGTAGCGTTACGAGAAGTAAGGCAACAGATGTCAGCCTACACTACGATTGTTGCACATAAATCACTTCAATGTGATAACGTCCCTCTTTGGGATAAATTATTATTTGAACACCCTCCCCCTAAACGTTCCTCTAGAGTCACGAGTCATAAGCCGGCGGAGACTGGTCAGGGTTCTGTATCTTCTGCGGCTACACCCAAACGTCCACGAGAGCCTACACCCCCGGCATCCGCCTCATCATCTCGGGCGAGATCTCGGTCCAGGTCACCTCTCAGACGACAGTCATCTAGTCTTGCCTCTTCACCGGCGAGTAAGAAGAGTAGGACGGAAAGTTCCACCAGTGGTCACGGCGATGATTCCTCGAAATCAAAGAATAGTTCACGGTCACACCGTAGCCATAAATCCTCCAAAAAGGATTCACATAAAAGAAAGTCCTCCCTACATTCACCAGTTTCTGGTGCCTCTCTTCATACCTCTACCCCAGACAGAGTTTGTGTTAGGTCTCAAGGGTCCAGTGCGGTGCCTGTCCTTAAAGAGGATTTACCCATAAATATTTTGACCCTCGAATTGGAAAGTTCGGGGGGTTCAGTTCGTGATAATGTGTCAGACTCTCAAGAGAGTGTAGGCCAAGGCCTCGGTGTTTGGCGGTTTGCTCAGCCAGGGTCCGACCACCCACGTTCGACTCAAACGAGTCACACAGTAGCTGATGTCCACAGGGACGCGGCGATCCCATCCTCTATTCCTGACTTGTCTTGGCAGCAAGGTACCCCGGCTTCGGAGGGATCTTCTCAGGAAGAGAAAGACGAGGTTTCAATAATTTCGGAAATGGAAGGGCAAGAGTCAGGCTCAGGCTTAGACGCCGCGCAGGATATTAATGATTCACCTGTAAGTTCATCTTCAAATCAATTTGTTACTGCGCAAGAAATTAATGGGCTGCTTACTCAGGCTTTATCTAGATTTTTTGGCCAACAACAGGAGGCCCCCACGATCGACTTGGGGGCTCCCACGACAAGTTCTACGGTACGGCCTCTGATGACTTCGATTGTCTTATCTAAGATCCCTAACCCCCCCACTCTGTCAACATCAGTAGCTACCAAGCCTGCTACGGCGGCATTGACAACTTCCAATGTCAGGGTCATCACGGATGTTAATCCACCCCCTCTAGACAAGGCACCTGTCAGAAAGGTAGCCATGCCCTTGCTTTATGGACCAGACGAGTCTTGGGTCCTTTTGACCCCCACTAAACCAGAGCTGGCCCAGCCTACCTTGTCAGGGGAGCTCCCAGTACCGAGTGAGTGGGTCATCCAAGGCAATAAATCAAAGAAATTAAGGGCCTTGGATAATTTGGGAAATGTACTAGACGTAAACATTAAGGCTATACCTAGTTATTATCACCAGGACTATTTTGTGTATGCTACTAAGCCAGCTTTACCCCCTGCCTCAGCTTCAAAACTATTTTCAGACTGGTCTAAGCTGGATGGGTTTAACGATATTAAGACTCTGTCAGCTCTCACTCCTGAACTTGATTTACAGACCGTCACAGACGAAGCAGCTAATCCAGTTTTGAAGGTGGGGCAGTTGGGTCCAGGACCTTGGGTAGATTGGGAAATAGAGGCTCAAAACTTTGCAACCACATTTACTTCGAAATCTTCCCACCAGATCCCTCAAGATACTCATTCGTGGTTCTCCATGCCTGTAGGGTCTGCAGGCGGAGTCCCGTCAGCTTTGTTTTCTTTCCTAGCTGCCCCTAAAATTAATCTTTGTGAGCTGAAAGACCCTTTCACTACCCCTACCCCTACTCACCTAGACAGAGAATTTAGGCTCAGGGGAAAGCTTTTCGCCTGTTCTCCCAATACATAGTGTCTCAACAGGTAGCTAAGTCTTTACTACGGTCTACTCAGGCAATCGCAGATGCGGATGCCAGAAGATCGGTTGAATTGTCCCGGCGACTGCTCCTCCAGTCGTCAATCCAATCCTTGGGTGACATACGCACAGCCTTGCTTGAGGCGGTACGAGCAAGACAAGATCTCAGAATGTCTTTAGTTCGCAAGCTACCTGATCGCATTGCGAATCAGGTGGTCATGTCACCAGTGCTTACTCCCTCTCTAATGTCCCCTGAAGTGTGGAGAACGGTGTTCAATATGGCACAGGCTTTTAAGCACAGTCCCACCCCTTCTAAGAAACCTACATTTACCTTTCCCAAACCCAGGCCAACTACTAAAGCTCAGCCAGGGGGATCTAAACCCTTTCTTCCGCCTAAGTCTTCCCACTCCCCCCAAGGTCAGTACAGGCATAGACAGGGTAGGTTTTCAGGTCAGAGAGGACGCGGCCAGCATAAACCAGGCCAGGGCCAGTCGTCGGCCAACACCAGCCAGCCGGCAAAGCGTCCAGCACCACCAACCCCACCATCAAAAAACTAAAGTCTCTCTCACTCCCGGTGCCAACTTTAAGGCCGGAGGACCCGAGGGTAGTACAGCCGGCGAACCCTTGTCTGCTAACTGGGTCGTTCCGAACGTGTCACCAGGCATGGCCATTAAACACTTGGGCACGGATGGTGGCTCGCAAAGGCATCACTTGGCAGTGGCTCCGGCGACCTCGCTTACGTCAGCCGACAACGGCGAATTTTGTTTCTTTAGAGGTGGAGTCACTGGTCCAGGAAATGATTGCCAAGAATGTCATCATCCCGGTCCCCCCAAATTACCCTGTATTCACGTCCAAACTATTTTTGGTTCCCAAAAGGGACAGTGTTCAGATGAGGCCGGTCGTAGACCTGTCTTACCTGAACCTTCACATTCACAACGAATCTTTCAGAATGTTAACAGTACACCAAATCAGGCTAACACTTCCGCCGGGAGGTTGGATGTGTTCACTAGACCTGACAGACGCCTATTGGCACGTATCGGTCAACAAAAGATTTCAAAGGTTTTTGGCCTTACGGATCAGGCACCAAAATTTTGTTTTTCAAAGGATGCCGTTCGGTTTGAACCTAGCACCTCGATTATTCACGAAATTAGTCCGGCAAGCCCTGATGCCATTGTTAAAACAGGGGATCAGAGTGTTGTGGTATCTGGACGACTGGCTGGTGGTGGCAGAGACACAACATTTATGCATAAAACATGTCAATATCATTTTAAATCATGTCAAAACTCTAGGCTTCAAGGTAAATCTGGTAAAGTCAAACCTTCCCTCACAAGTAATTCAGTGGATAGGGCTGGTCTGGGACACAGCCGCTTTCACTCTGAGTCAGAGTGTGGACAATCGCAACAGGTTTCGCAGTAAACTGTTCATGTTTCTTCAGTCTGACTACGACGCGAAGGATCTGGGAATCTCTGGTCGGCTCTCTCAACTGGATTCAACTAACTGTCAAGTTGGGCCGGTTGAAAGTAAAACGACTAATATTGGAAGGCAACAAATATTTCCCGCTCTTACCGGCGGGAAAATTATGGCCCATCCCGAAATTAATCCACACCTTGCTAGCGGTCTGGGCAAAGAGGGAAACGTTGTACTCAATAATGTCATGGATTTCTCCTCCACCAACGGTATGGATAGACACGGATGCGTCAGGCACAATAGGTTGGGGATTTCAATCAAATCAGGGGCACCAGGGTCAGGGGCTTTGGTCCCACTTAGAAATCTCTCACATCAATGTCAAAGAATTACTAGTCCCCTTGTATTTCCTTCAGGCTCACGGCCCGGCATTACGGGGCAAGTCGGTGGCCTTCAGAATGGACAATCTGAATGCGGTTCACTGTATTCAGAAGCAAGGATCAACGAGGTCCAGGAGGTTGCTAAACGTGTCGGAAGAGATTTTTACTCTAGCCAACAGACTAGAAATTTACCTTCACGCATCTTATCTCCCAGGCGTAGCGAACGTCTGGGCAGACGCTCTGTTCCGGAGACAGAGCACAACAGTAGAATGGGAGCTCAAGCAACCCATTTTCAACCTAATGATTGCAGAGCTCTCCCATCCACAAGTGGATCTTTTTGCATCCGAGGAGACTCACAAACTCCCTCTATACCTCACCCGCCGGGCGATAACGCCGGCAGGGGGGCCAGACGCCCTAGTGACAGACTGGAACAGATGGAGCTCCATCTATCTGTTTCCACCGCCAGATGCGTCACTAATGTGCCACGTAGTGAACAAACTACGAGATTATCGAGGCTTAGTCTCGCTAATCGCGCCCCTGTGGCCGGCGCAGTTGTGGTACCAGCAATTGAAAACGTGGTGCCCGGACCCGGTATCGCTCCCGGTCGGGTATTTCCACTTAGACACGATTGGCAACCTAGCGACCTCGCTGACTTTTGCATTATGGACATTCAGGAGGCCAAGTGGCTGGCACCATACGGTAGAGATGTGACTAATAAATTAATTAATCAATATACTCAGTCTACGAAACGTCAGTATCACTCACATTGGCAAGCCTTTACTTCCTGGATTGTCAGAACGGAACAGAATGTGCCGTCAGTGGCTTTAATTTTCAATTACTTGAATTATCTGTTTGAACAGAAACATTTATCGGTGGTAACATTAAAAAATCACTTAACTGCAATTAGAGTGCCCTTTTTAGACCTTACAGGTCTTTCCATACCGGTGGCGGAGGAAACAGGTTTTATGAGAGCTTGTTTTAAACTTCGCCCACCTCCCTGTCAGCTCATGCCTACTTGGTCTCTCGACAAAGCTTTGTCTTTACTTCACTCTCGTCTGTACCAAAATACTGCAGACTTTGCTTTACTCTTAAAAAAGGCGGTTTTCCTTATGGCTTTGGCCACCGGGAACAGAGTGTCTGAGCTGGCGGCGATGAGCAACACACCCAATTGCCTTAGGTTTGGTAGACTTAACGAATGTATTTACATTGCGCCTTCCCCAGGTTTTGTAGCCAAGAATGAGCACAGTGCACACATGTTTTCAGAGTTCACGGTGCCAGCATTGAAAAGGGGAAAGGTGCATCATAATCTGTGTCCAGTGCAAGCTCTAACCAAATATTTGAGAGTAGCTCCTCTAAACCCCCAAGGTGCTTTATGGTTAGCAAGTACGGGTAAACGCTTACTTAAACGGCGATTAGCATCTCTTCTGGTCGAAGTCATTAAAGAGAGTAATCCCGGCGTGGTGGGCAGGGCCCACGATTTACGCAAATGGGCAGCCTCTTTACGTTTCCTGAAAAACTTTTCAGTGGAAGATATCGCGTCCACTCAATTGTGGGCGTCTAATCATACGTTTTTGTCTAGATACTTGTCAGTTGCTCTAGACAAACCTTCCTTACCATGTATAGCTTTAAGGCAGAGGGTCTAGGTGGCCCTACAGTCACTTTTGTTTATTTTCACAAAGGGGGGGGGGGGGGTGCAGTCAGTTGACATAGGACACCCTAGACCCCGCCGGAGTATGAGAGCTGTGATTCAATGTAAGGTTAATGTGATATAAAATTTCTCAGAGAGAAATTGTGCTAGTACAATGTTAGTACAAAACAACAGGGTTGTTATAGTAGTGTTAGCTGCGAAAGTAATTTAATTTTAGAATCAGTGGAGATCCTTTGCAATTTATCTCCACGATTATGTTGGGGTTTATGATGTGCACATATTATAAGCTTATAACTTGTTATTTTTGTCACCACTCGTTGAGTGGGGTGCCTTTGTAACTACAGATCTGTGTTCAGAATCTTTAGGGTTACCCATTTTTGTCAGGCAGGCTTCTTTGAAGCACGCACCTGCCTGAACCCCTTTTTCTTGTATTTTTTCGGCGACGCCAATGATTAAATATATTTTTCAAGAGTAAGAATACTAAGTGGTTGTTTTTATTATCTACTTTTCTAGAGTTATGATATGATTACGAATGTCCCCCTCCAGTCTTATAAATCAGGCATGTTCGTCAATGATGGAGGGGCCACTAATAAATTATAGGTTTGACTCCTGTAAGGAGATAAAGAAAACCTAATATTTAGTAGTGGCCCCGTAATCATTGACGACTGGGGCCCTCCCGACCGTCCCCTTCCCATTCGTTGATGTATTAAGGATCTTGGTTTACTTGATATGTCAGTGAAGGAGGAATGACGCCTGAATCAGCGTCTGGTCAGAGATCCACACAAGTACATCCACGATATGATGGAAAGCTTATTAGATAGTTATTCTTATTTTCTTTTTGTTTTTATTTTTTACGAAGTTTTTTCGTAGTGAGAACCCAATTCATAATGACTGAAGCCATGAGTGAGGTCGCGTGCGCTCATGATGAAGGCTCCTCAGTTTTAAATGCTCTGCGCGGTAGATTCAAACTACGGCGGATTAGTGTTTGAAGAGGATGCCTTATGTAATAGGCATGTTCGTCAATGATTACGGGGCCACTACTAAATATTAGGTTTTCTTTATCTCCTTACAGGAGTCAAACCTATAATAATGCAACGGCGATTTTGTCGCGGTCATTTTGAAGTGCCACATCTTACACTGGCTTTACTATGTCTAAGTAAGTGGCAATATTATACGTGTTTACATCATACTTGGGAATGTGTGTGAGTGTCATAGCGAGCTGCCATTTTTGCGATGTTCCCATGCTTCTACTGTTCCAAACTTGCAGTGTAATGCAACCTTTTATCCGAATCAAGAACCACCGCTGCCGCCAATGTTATGCCCTGTTTTTCTACAGGTTTAACTTGGGTAATGTGAGTTCTAACTGACTGGGTATATAAGGCTGCATGCACAATACAAGGTATGAGGAATAGAGAACACAAAAGAAACACACGGTAACAAGACACACGATCCCGTTTATTAATATACCACTTCTGAAATACTTGTGCAAGACAAATGATAGAATTGAACAACACTAGCATAAGTGGATCTGGATGGAGCCTAGTCTCCCACTTCCAACGTTCAGGTATTAATCTTCTGATCACTGGCTTATTTAACAGGTTTATATACCGAAGACCATCAATGTTACTTATAGATTCATATTCACTGTTAGATTTATTACTGGTAGCTCTGGTGCACAAGTAGTAGTTCACAGACTAGATTAGACACGCATATTTTAGAGCACGGGAATTCTAGTAACCTCAGGGGGTACTGATCTAAGTTTTATTTTCTTGTCTCAGAAATACATAGAACGCAAATCAGTGGGCGAACATTCAGATATCACTAGGGTTTCACTTCTATGAAATAATATCTGGGTATATGGTTACTTACGAGAGTTAGTATCGCCTGTTAATTAATGAACACTGATACGCTTAGCACTTGATTTAAAGAAAATAACTGTTAATAATCTGGCAATAATGGAATGGTTATATATGAATTATACTGGGGCAAAGATATAGCCGCTTCATAGAAATATTAATAAGTGAGTCTCTAAATAGTACTGTAACACTGTAGTACTGATAGAGTGAATCTTGGGTAGTATTTGATTGGTCTGGTCCTGGTTATCTTGCGTCCATGATGTTGGGGGCTAACGACTGGTTCCGCGGCCGTCCAGGTTGTCCATATGTAGGAAGTTCTCAAATACGTGGACAGGTCCTTCTATCCAAATCTGCCACGGAGTCTGCCAGCTCTGGAACTCACTTCTCAGCAACCAACAAGGATAGAGCTCAAGGTTAACTCTGGTGACCAACCTGGGTTGGTGTCTATCTTTCAACTAATTTTACTGGGGGCTGGAGCTGGGTTTATAGGCTCGGTTTTGGGCCCTGTAGGCCATAGGGATCTCGAGTCTTATGGACTTATTTGAACTCTCAATAGATACGGGGACTAGGTAAGGTGGTGATTACTGTTGTGGCACATGGCTATAGGAAGCCTTCATCATATGATATAACTGAGCCTTAGTAAGAGGTACTATTTTGGCTATACTGGAAGTATTTAGGGGAGAGAGACTGGATCTACTTTGCGAGGAGGATGGGGACAGCTGTGATAGGAGCGTCTCTCTTAGATTGTTCAATCTTCATTCTATGGTATCGCTGAGGTGCTAATTTAGTGATCAGAGTATGCAAGAAAGGTAAATGGTTTATTGTGAGTTAATAGAGGTCAGTAAAGGTGTTGGTCATGCATGGTTAGTTCATTGATAGGAAGAATTTCTGTGCTACCTGGCAATGACCCGGAAGTCAAAACAGGGGTCAGGTATGCCTCCGCAGGGGTGGGGGTCTCCCTCCTCGGGTGGGTAAAAAGGGGTAGCTGGGCGCCCTCTCTCTGGGATGGTCGTCCGGTGGCTGTGGCTAGGGGCTTGCCATATCACCAGTGTTTGTAATAACCCTCTGTTTATGAGACAGATGTGGGTGTCCGTAATACCAAAACCGAAGGTGCCTTGGCTAGCTGGTTTTAATCGGTTGGTTGTTAATTGTATGGTTTGCTGGATGTGGTGAAGACTGGGTTGCTAACTCTGCCACATTTATCTGGAAGTATGGCAATAGAAGTTAGTTACTGGCGAGGCGGCTAGCCTCGCACTGACGACCATTGGGTGCAGGGTTGTGAATGGGTTGTAAGAGAATAGATGGCATGCAAGGGGTTAGTAAAGTTCTAATGTTGTTCCGGCCTACTAAGGGAAGGTAGGCTGGATAGGAGTATATATATAAAAGGTTGGAGAGCGTTAGCAACGGAAAAATCAAGGATCTTCAAGAGGTATGAGGGAGAGGCTAGGTCGGACAAGAGTCGAGGAGCGTGGGGTGTTAATGAGAGGGGGGGCGTTCAGGGGGGGCTACGTGGAAATTTGACCCTAAGGTCTCCGGGCGTGGGGGTGGCATTAGGCTACAGTTGATATTGGAGTTTGAAAGGACAGTGAAAGTACGTTAGCCAAATGCTACCGGGGGATGCAACTATGGGGTGGTATATGAGTCTGGAAAAGATAGAATCATGTGGACTGTGGGGCTGTGGGGGGAGAAGGAGGTTAACTGTAGGTGTGTGCTTGACTGTGGATAAAGTAGAGAAAACATGGTGTATTATTACTCGTCAATACGAGGGGTTATGGACCTATTATTTGACACGATTTCTTGTACGTCTAGTTGTCCCTGGGAACTGCGTTTTCTATGAAATATAGACCAAAGAAAAGGGGCAGTTCGTAGGGGTACTTCGTTATTGTTTCGAGGTACTATGATAGACAATGGAAAAGAAAGGTTATCTATACAATCTCTGGTTGGGGTAAGCATTAAGTTATAGCATGGTGGCTAACATCTTTAGTCATGGCTGTCTGGCGGGTTGGCATTGGCTCAACCTAGGGACAGGGCATGGGTGTTTTAATATGAATGTGTATTCTTGTTCATCATCATGTAGGGAGAGTCTGGTGGGTAAGAGGTGTATGACACGAAGCAAAATGGAGTAGTGTGGACTGTGGATACGAAGGAGGTGATTGGAAGACGTATAACAATTGTGGAAAAGTAAATGGAAAAGATGAACACAATGGCGGATAAAGATAACTAACCTAAGGATTGAATACATAGATTTATGGGGCGATTTGTCTTCAGAAACTTAGTCTGGCAAGACAAGGTATTTTAGGGTATGTTGATATTAATAACTAACCTAAGGATTGAATACATAGATTTATGGGGGCGATTGGTCTTCAGAAACTTAGTCTGGCAAGACAAGGTATTTTAGGGTATGTTGATATTAATAACTAACCTAAGGATTGAATGCATGAATGACGACATTATAGCTGTCGTCCTAATAAGAGGATGAAACCTGGTTGGTCTGCACGTGGCACAATACGACACAAGGACAGTGCCGCTATGTCGTATCAATACTGGTGGCATACTCCGGTTAATATTATATATACACTTAGTTACTAGAAGAACAAGGCAAGGGGGCGACTGAGCACGGGGGTACATATATCTATACTCGTCATGGAAAGGGAGATACGAGGTAGCTTTCCTGCATCTCTCCTGATAATCGTCTGCAGATTGGTCATAGTGGGTTTATCCGAATTAACAGGCCTAAATCAATACAATAACTGGCATAGGGTTATCGGGTGTATAGAGTCGTGGTTAAAGGTTGGGAATCTATAGTTAGTGGATAAAACCACGGGAGGTTAGAGACTTAGAATGGGGGGGCTATGATTGTTATATAACTAAATACAGTGCTGACGTAATCACGATCTGATTTGGTGTGAAATGGACGCTAAGGTGTCTTAGATCGCCTCGAACCTACACAATGAAAGTATTATAGCCTATATGGTGGTTACGTAATTAAATACATACTTAGGTGGTACATCAAGAATATCGGTGAATAAAGTATTGTGGTTTGTATATTAGAAGACTGTGATTGAGAGACGTATAATATGTGGAATGAATTGAGAGAGAGGGAGAGAGACAAAATAGGGAAAGGAAAAGGGTCCTGGGATCTCGTTGGGGATGGTAGTTTCGCTCTCAGGATTTTCGTTCCTGTGGCTCGTTAGGGTTGGAGGTTTCGCTCTCAGGATTTTCGTACCACAGCGTTCCTGTGGTATTTTATATTTATTATTTTTGTTTTCCCCACCACGGTATAATTTTGCCTTGAAAGTGTCTACACAAAATGATAGGGTAATATTGTAACATATTTTTAATTGACAATTGTGTCATTTGGCTGATTATGAGTTGGTGGATTTTTTTTTCTTTAATTCCATCATACCGGAAATGATTCACAGAATATATAGAGACCAAATAACATACACTTTTAAGTGTGCTCAATAGTTTTGCATTATTTATAGGTTTGATTCCCGGAGGGAAGTAAAGAAAACCTAATATTTAGTAGGGGCCCCGTAATCATTGAAGATATGCCTATTAGTATAATAGCCTCCATTCGAACGCCCGCGGTCAGCAGTTTGAATCTACCGCTGCGGGGAAGAACGGAGTATCCGTCATAAGGGTAACGCTTATTCTCTTATGGAATCGTCTTATGATTGGGTACTCTCTACGAAAAAACCTTCGTAAATTATAAAAAAGGAAAATATACTTAACCCGTGGAGCCCCGGCTAGTTTTGTATTGTTTGTTCACCAGAAGCCGGCCGGTTTTCAAAAAATGGTTTTATTCCAGAAACAATAGCGAATGGGTTAGGAATGAAGGAAAAACCACGAAAAACTGCTCAAAAAGCTTAAAGAATGGTCCTACAGAGCCCCCGAAAACGTATTTTACTAGAGTAAAAAATTGAAGGCAATTACCCCAAAAAAACAGGTTATTGCACGCTCACGCACACGCACGTGGACTTTGAGAGTTTTCAACCATCGGCACGGTTGCGTGGGATACGTACACAGTTCCCATACAAATCTGAGCCCTCTCGAGTGGCTACACCTGAGGTTACGGTCGGAGCAATTAGGGTGACTCGTCAGACGCGTCGCTGGGGCTGTGCGTTACATACATCGCCGACGCGCCAGACGCGTCGCTGGGGCTCCACGGGTTAATAATTGTTATACTATAGCTTTCCATCGCGTGGATTTCTTGTGTGGGATTCCCTGACGCTGCTCCTTGAGCTGCTATACTTCCTTCACTGATATATTAAGACTCAAACTCAATACATCAAGCGAATGGGAAGGGGATGGTTCAGGCTGAGAAATTAGTGTTACGGATCTACTTGCCCCGGGCTAGGTACTTCTGAAACTCACTTGCCCGGACAGTTTTTTCACTTGCCCTGACATATTTTGTACTTGTCCTTATATGTTTATTTATTTTTCACTTGTTAAGTACCACATACATTCACAAACATGCCACCAGCTTCTATACATTTCCTATTTTATGTCCACAGTACTTATTGAGTTTTGGAGAACTCATACATTACTAATTTTTTGGAAATAACAATAGTATTTTATATGGCAAATGACCTACAGTAGATGTGTGTGAATTTGTGTTTTGTTTTTATGTGTTTGTTGTTTTCTGTTGTGTTTTGTGTTGTCCCTGTTCTTGCTCTGTCTTGAGTCAGCCACTCCCCCCAAAAAATAAAAAAATAAAAAATAAAAAAATAAAAAAAACATAATAAAATAAAATAAAAAATAGGAAAAGTGGGGATTGGGCCTGAGTAAATAGATAGATAGATAGATAGATAGATAGATAGATAGATAGATAGATAGACGTTGATGGTAAAACATTGAATATATGAGGAGGACATTAAAGGTTTCCATTTAACCTAACAAGTGCGCATGGGGGTAATTGGAAACGTCCCCCTGTGCTGACGTATTTGAGGTGTTTCCGTCACTAAAATATTCATTGTACCATTAATAGCATTAATACTTATCCATATGCGCCTATTATGGGTTGATTATAAAGGTATTAACCTGAAACAACAATAAAACGAGTGAAAACAGCGTTTGGATGGTCAAAATCGGAGATATAGCCCGCGAGTTGTATAATGTATGGGTGAGGCAACCTGCTTTCCCGCCAATTTCCCCCAAGGCCACTGAGACACAGTCGATCGATACTCTCTCTCTCTCTCTTGCACTCGCTTGCCATCAGTGATGACAACACCCTGCTTGCAACTCGCTAATGTTAGCACGAAAATATACCTCAGAATAAGGGAATAACAGGGAAAATAGGTGATAACTGAAGGAGAGGAGGAAAGTGGGGAAGGAGGGGAGGTAGAGGACTGAGATTTTGCATGGCCCAGGGGCCAAATTTTTTTTTTTTTTTTTTTTTTTTTCGATGTCAAAAGTTGATTTTTTGTTTTACTTACTCTCAAGAGTCTCCCCGCAGTCCACCGGGGGAACTCTTAAGAGTCTCCCCGCAGTTCCCGGGTTAATAACCTAATTAAACCTCTCCCATTCCGGGATGCGCAGGTCTCTTCAATATAAACGTTTGTTCTCCACTATCCCTCCTCTTCTCGGTACTACCACTTTATCCCCTCACTCCAATATAAATTGTTATGAATAATCCTTCTACAGTTCCTTTGGTAAGACTTTGTTTTGGCACCATGTTCCAGTACCTCATTATCATATGGCTATGTGGCCTCCTCTACATTTCTAGGAACAGGCAGCAGGGATACAGCGAACAACATTTCTAGGAACAGGCAGCCTTAGTTTATGCCATATTTTTATTGAATCACATTATAAATTCATAGTTCATTATTGATGTATACCGGAGAGAGACAGTGTTTACGGCTATACTGAATATGAAACCACAACACTGACTTAAGACAGATATGTTTGTCTGTTAAATTGTCTGTTACAGCAAAATTCTGATAATTCGAACACGGATAATCCAAAATCCCAATAGCCCGGATTTTTTAAGATAAAAATTAATAACATTAAGATGGGGAAAAATATATAACATAATTAAAATGCACGCCAATATCGACAAAGTGGAGACATGCTTAGCTGCAGGCGATGCTAATCTGCTACCCCTGCAACTTGCATCTATCGATTTACATGAATTATCGTATTCTATTTTGTATTAATTTCACCACAGCACCAAACACCTCCAATGAAATTAATAATCTTTCGGTAGAAGTTATTACGTCCACACAGTTGTGGGCCTCTAATCAGGAGTTTTTGCCTCGATACCTTTCAGTAGCTCTGGACAAACCTTCCTTGCCATGTATAACTTTACGGCAGAGGGTCTAGGTGGCCCTTTTAGTCACGTTTTGTTTAATTTCAAGAAAAAGGGGGGGGGGGGGGGAGGATGCAGTCAGTGTGACATAGGACACCCTAGACCCCTCCGGAGTATGTGTTCGGAACATACGAGCTGTGATACTGGTTGTAGGCATTGTATTATAAAATTTCTCTGTAGTATTCATTGCAGGAAATTGTGCTAAAGGCCAATAGTAGTGTTACGACAATTCTTGTTGTAAGTAGCTTTGGCTGTGAAGCAATAGATTTTTGAGAAATCTCGGTAGTGGCAACTACGACTTTTGCTTTTGCAGTAATTACTTCTGCATAAGTACACGAGTTCAGTACTTCTACGAATGTACAAAAATTCATTTATGTTTGGTTATATTTTTAGGAATATATCCACTAGTTAATGGGGTTTATATGTGCACATGTAAACTTATAAGTTTTTAGTTTTCACCACTTACTTTAAGTGGGGTGCCTTCTTAACTAGCAGATCTGTGCACAGAGTCTCAGAGTTAACCCTTTTTCAAGCAGGCTTCTTTGAAGCACGCTCCTGCTTGTACCCCTTTTTGAAGATTTAGGCTGTATAAAGTTTATGCACCCGAATATATCTTTTTTACAAAAGTAAGAATACTATGTGGTTGTTTGATTATCTGCTTTTCTAGAGTTATGATATGATTACGAATGTCCCCCTCCAGTCTTAGAAATCAGGCATGTTCGTCAATGATGGAGGGGCCACTAATAAATTATAGGTTTGACTCCTGTAAGGAGATAAAGAAAACCTAATATTTAGTAGTGGCCCCGTAATCATTGACGACTGGGGCCCTCCCGACCATCCCCTTCCCATTCGTTGATGTATTAAGGATTTTGGTTTACTTGATATGTCAGTGAAGGAAGAATGACGCCTGAATCAGCGTCTGGTCAAAGATCCACACAAGTACATCTACGATATGATGGAAAGCTTATTGGATAGTTATTTTTATTTTATTTTTGTTTTTTATTTTTTACGAAGTTGTTTTTTCGTAGTGAGAACCCAATTCATAATGACTGAAGCCATGAGTGAGGTCGCGTGCGCTCATGATGAAGGCTCCTCAGATTTTAAATGCTCTGCGCGGTAGATTCAAACTACGGCGGATTAGTGTTTGAAGAGGATGCCTTATGTAATAGGCATGTTCGTCAATGATTACGGGGCCACTACTAAATATTAGGTTTTCTTTATCTCCTTACAGGAATCAAACCTATAATAAATAATTCACTGAGTGTCTCTCATATATCAGAGTTTATCACGGATATATTGGTATCCTAAAAAGCGCACTTAGGAGTCTTCGCACATAGATTTAGACAAGTCACGGACGCATTTCTCGAATGAATTTAGCATGAAATGAAAGTATAAACACAATGAAATAATCACAAGTCATTTGGTCACCGGCGTGGAAAGATAGTGTCACTGGGGTTGATTTTATGTGTATCACTGTATGGGTGTGTGCGGCTATAAAGTGAAATATTACCATATGTGATCTCACAAAGAGTTCATTTACAAAATATTCTACTTTATAACGATAAATATGTGTGGTTTGTATCCTCGTCTATAGAGGCCTAACAAGTGATAAGGGAGGTCTGTTATACACTTATACAACCTTCAGCAAGCTAAGTTCTTCGTTCTGGTGCCGTGGTCCAACATCTACGGATCTTCCTCGTGCTCGTCCTTGTAGTGGCTTCAACGTCAGGGTTGGTGGTGGGTGGTCCTCTAACAACGTCCTCTAACAGGTCTTGACACGGCTGTGAGTTGGCTCCTTACCATCCAGGTGTTGAGAGGTAAGGGAGAGGGATCAGAGAAATTACTAGGGAACACGGATCAGTGTACTGGTAATCTAGCAACTCCTACACTCAAGTCTCAGGCTACATACGGACCAGTGTACTGGTGATACCAAGCCTGGAGGGTTAGACCGTTAGAGAACTTACTAGGCAGCGCGGACCAGTGTAGCCTACTGTCCACCACGCAATTTCTCTCTCGAGTAAGGGAGAAGTCATTATGGCCTGGACAACTATCGATACCCAAGTTGGGTATGGCCAGAGAATCTATTAGGCGGCTCGGACCAGTGTACTGTCCAGCTAACAATTTCTCGGTAGGGTTTGGATCACTACCCAGGGACTGAGTTATAGCAGGCTGCACGGACCAGTAGACTGGTAGCAAGCTAAAGCTCAATAACCGGGCTCGACAGACTACTCGGACCAGTATAATGGCAGTAAGTCATTACCCAGGATCTGCACAATAACTAGAGTCGTATGGACAAGTGTACTAAGAACTCGTCGTTATTATACAATTCCTCCTTTACTATCTTTAGGCAAGTGGGACAGTTTAGGAAGCTCCAAGTCTATGTATCTTCTTGCACTGACCAATGTACAGGCAATTGGAATTAGACCAGGAGATTGGATAGGGCTAGATGATGTTTGACTGCACTGACCAGTGTACGGGCAGATCACGTTGCACCTAGGAATCGGCAGCTACTCTGACTTCACCCTGTCTGCCCTCTGCTGGTTTCACCGGGCACGTCATACATTCAGCAACGTAGTCCAAGGCGAGGTATCTGCGAGTAATAGGGGTATGGGGTTAAGGTGTCAACTTTAAAGGGCTTTGGTCGACTTCCCTGATGGCATTGGTTCTGATTTCTCGGGGCTCTAATTTTGCATCTCGTTTTTGTGGACCTCCCATTTTCTGTCTTTCTGTCCTTCCTTTTTTCCTACTGGCGTCTTCCCGTTCTTGTTGGTCTTTCCGTTTTCTTTTTTTCTTGCTCTGGTCGCTACTATATCCTGAGTCTCGTGTTTTCTCTCGTATTTTAGGTATTGATCATATTTGTTAAAAATGGCAATTTATTTGGCTTTAACTAATATCAACGTAAAAAACGTAAAACGTACAGTATGTTTACTACTACTACCTTAATAATAATAATAATGTTATATCAGGTTTTTACTGGGGTTGTATTGACTAATTAGATAGATTCTTACTTGACTGGAGAAAAGGAGACCAACACAAACACAAGCACGAAGACAATATTATTAGAGGATAATATAACGCAGAGTACAAACATAGATTATTCTTATTTCACAGTAACATATGATTATAAGTGTAATGTTACATCAGACATGGATAGGTAATAATATAACAGCACGATCGAGGATCCACTAGGCGTCTCAAGGGGAAGATCTTTGGCAGGTTCAGACAGTCTTTGGAGATGCGGCTGCGTTGTATTCCTCATGACGACCTGGTCCGTGGTGGTGGTCCTGCCGTGTGACGGTTGCAGAGTTGGCGAAGACTTCCTTGGGGTCCTCTGAAGATCTACGGGGTTGAGGTCTTTTACGAATACGAGCCATTTCACCAATGTAGTACACTCTCGTATCGTATGACTTGAGTAGGGAGTCGTTTCACCAGTGTCTTACGCCCTCCACTACGATTCCTTGACCTTGACTTCCTACAGGAATCTCTGAAAGAACTTTGATGTTAGATGTTGTGGTTATACGAGTACGAGCCGTTTCACCAGTGTCTTACGCTCTCGTATTGCAGGACTTATGTAGGGAGTTTTTTCGCCAGTGTCGTTACACCCTCCACTACGAGTCTTGACTGAGAAGGAAGCCGTTTCACCAGTGTTTTGCGCTCTTCCAACCACCCTTACTATTTTTGTAGGTTTACTAGAACTAGAGCGCTTGTTGGTATTGCATACTCTAATTACAGTAAACCCTGTACCAAGGTAATGTAAAGATGTTGGGTGGTCACCAGTGTGGTCCAACAAGAATACTAGCAAATCCAAGGTACCTTTGAGAAATGCGTCAAGTAGTTCCACCAGTGTCTTACTCCCTCAAGGCAATTTCTCAGTTAATAGTACCAAGTCTTTTGATACTATCCCTACCGGTGTGGTAATAGTATCTGTTCAACTCTACTGATGATGAGGTAGGCTGAGATGGTCTTACCACTTTCGTCGTTCTCCTCGGTGGGGCATTTCAGGGCTAGAGGGGCGGCTGTGCCTGGAGGAGGGTCTGGGCCGGCTGTGGTGGTGTGTTGATCTTTATGCACGGTTTGTTTATTACGACGTCGTGAGGGATTATCTTTGTTAGGTATATCATCAGTAGGTGCCATCCTCACAGGTATGTTCTTTCCTGGGGTCGGGGGAAGTGCCTGAGTGATGCAGGTGACCCGAGCGAAGCATGGTGAGGACTCGCTTGTGCCCTCTTGTCTTGGTGTTGCGGTGGCAGTGGTTGTTGGTGCGTGCAGGGTCTCATCTCTGTGGTTTGTTTCCTAGGCGCTTTTCTTCCCTATCTCAAATAATAATAACGTATTGCATAAAACTGTTCCAATATTTTTAAAAGGTTGGTCTATAATTACCTCTCAGTACAATCCCCAACACTTTAGGGAGCGTTATCGGTGTCGGACATGCAACTTATAAAACATATCACAGAGTACATGAAATGTCAATGAAAGCTAGTAACACATAATACAGTTGTAATCTGAATATTTGATGCCAAAATTCAAGACAAATACACTATATTAATCGCAAAAACACACACATTCCGTCGATTACAACATGATGAGACAACTTTAGTAAAATAAGTGAACATAACTTGAATCGTAATTAAGAGCAAGAAATCATTAGGCCTACCTATAGTACCAAGGTCTAGGTTGAGTGGTCAAACAGGGAGCATATATTTATAAACACATATATATACATGTATAGTCCCGGATATATGTTCTTAACCATACTAGGATTGTCATTATGTAATTAAATGTTATGATATACAGTATATAAAAAAAAAAAAAAAAAAACTTTTCCATAAATTTACAAACTGATAATTGCATAAAATATTGATTATACATAAACTGGTTGATTCAAAATTTAATACTTGCGTAATTTATTCACAGGATGGTTAAAATCATGTGTCCATGAGTGTACATACATACTATAGATGTACACTCAGGGACAAATTTAGTGTTTGCCACTCCAAAATCTCTACCTTAGGGTTCTCTTTTGTTTTATAAGATAACATTATTCCCTAACACATCTGAACAAAGCTTATATATCCAAGCTCTGTTCAGGTGTGCGAGGAGTACATTTGTCTTATTCTAATAGACAAAATTAAAGTAGACATTTTGGAGCGGCGACACTAATTTTGTTTGTTGGTGTATATAACCTACACAGTTATATACCCAAATATTGGCTACAGTTTACAGAGTTCCAACAATCTTAATTAGATTTATTAGAAGCTCAACAGTTAATGTATAAACTACATTTACAGAACGGTAATATATAATGTAAAAAGAGGATGAATCAAGACATATATAAGTGATAATGTTTCCTACAGCAATCTTAAAGAAATGTAATTGACCACATGAGAGTTTCGTTCTACAAGGAAGTTGGAGTTGTAGACATCGATAGTAAACATAAATGCAATAATAATGTAGTACCGCATTTTCCTTTACCATCACTATCTCCGATAGACTGGAAATGGTGTCGTATTTCACACACAAATGCCATAAAAGGGTGTCCAATATCAAGCCAACTCAACCCTGCTCCTACACAGGGTCGAAACTCAACCCGATTCAGACTTTCGGAGCTTGATAACAGTTTTAAGACTTTGTGTATATATCCATATACAAATAATCGATTTGGATGTCATAATTATAAATGTACCTAGCTATATCCTCAGAATGTCCAAAAGAAGCGTCATAATCCTATAGAAGGCCGATAACCTACCGGAGTTATTATATATAATACCTCAAAGTAAGCGATTATATTATAGGAATAGTCATCACAATTTTTTACAAATTCAACTAGATCAAAATAATATCGAAATGATGGATCATTAATTATTGATCTTGATATGTAGGCCTAAAGCGTGTTTATAAACATTGGAACACATGGCCGCAGCCGCGGTGCCACTCCATTCGCGCCTAATCACGATTATATTTCGGTGCATTCTTACTTAAATTTATATCATTCGGGTTGATTAGGTTACACAATACAATATTACTAAGAAACAGTACACGCATATGTATAAATATAATAACATTTGTCAGAGTTTAGCAAAGCACCATGGCTGCGTGGGGAGTGCTGAGGGTAGTGAGGGAGAAGTGGCCGAGCTGCGGAGCATGTGCTTGTAGCCTCGTGACCTTGACATAGTCTTCCCAAGAGTCAAGTTCAGAAAATCAGTGTTCGTCACGGTAATTAATCCGTCACTCCTCCTCAGAATTATTGAAATTTCTATGTATGCGATTATTTCTTGCTCTAATATTAAACAAATAAATATGTTGTATAATTTCACCTAATATGTAATGTCACAACACATCTTAAATTGTATATATTCAAATTTATTGCCGATATGTTCTGTTGTCGATTATTCCAGTCCCTGACATACCTCATGATATTTGGTATATTACGCTATTTCGCTTTTATTTTGTCTTTATTTGCTTTGTAATAATTATTCTGCAATGCATATTTACTTTCATTCTTAAAAATAGTCAGGAAAGGTTGTCCATATAATGGGAGGTTTGACGACCTCCCTTATAACCAAATAAGGAAAACTTCTTATTTGGTAGCAGTCTCGGAGTATCCAACGTAGGGCTTATGATCTCAGCCGCTACCACAGCGGGCCGATTTATCGGTACTCACGCGAAGTAACCAAATAATCTCTAGAGTTGCACCTCAATTCACTACTAGGCACGTTGTACACACTCCGAGACGACTAAGAAGGAAGAGAAAGCGAAGGAGAGAAAGAATTGTTATAGTTACCCATTTAATCTAGCTGCTCTCCTCTAAACCATGCTCCATGTTCTATGAGCCTGCGCCAGGACCTGTCAAAGTATCGAGGTATCAAGTAATCAGTTTAGATTGGATGGGCATGGGATCGGCATGAGGGCGGGATACTCTGTCGTTAGATACTCCGAGACTGCTACCAAATAAGAGGTTTTCCTTATTTGGTTATAAGGGAGGTCGTCAAACCTCCCAATTTAGTAGCAGTCTCTACGTTTCCAACGTAGGGCTTGAATCCCAAATTGGAGGCGGACATCCAAGAAACCTTAAAAACCCCAAGCCTTAGCAAAAGTAGATGATCGTAATAAAAACAATATACCGTTTGGTATTCTTAACTATATTAAACCACTGTAAAGAGAAATACACTTTTCACTGTGATACACAAATCAATAGGATTATTACTTTAGTCAACCACGGAATATATCGGTATTATTGGCACAATGAACTACTTCTTATCACCACATCAAAGTTAACTAAAACCCTTCAACAGGTGACCCCAAGGCCACTACCCTAGTAAACACACTCGGTCACTAGGTTCATACGGCGTACAACAGCTCACAATGGGGGTGAAGGTTAGCTTAAGACCCAATAACACCAACAGCATCCTGTCTCAGTACAGCCACTAGGTCATGTCCACTGGGGTGGATACAGGACTCTCTGCACCTGGTACTTCTCCTGGGACTTCGCTCCTGACCTGGGACCTGGTATTAACATTACCATTAATAAAACTGACAAAATTCTATACTGTATCTTAATTCATATCAACATTACAAAAGTGGTCAAATGTATCAATTAAGAGACAACAAAATAACGGTTGTATAAATTGTTGGGTCAGATAAATTTTACTTAGGTGACCCTCAAAAATATATAAAGAAAAATGGTCCAAATGGAAAACGGAGGGTTGGGGATACAGATATATTTTACTTCGTTGACCCTCAAAAATATATAAAGCAAATAGTTCCAAATAGAAAACGGAGTGTAGGCCTATATACACCCTACTCACAAAGGAATGTTGGTTACATTAAGTTACATATACTGAACTCGACATACGGGATATCATTGCTGTGATAATACTACACTAACATAATACAATTAACATTATCTTATACATAATTAATAAGGTTGGCAGGACAAATAATATGGAATTTGAAATCTAAATGATTAATTATCAGACGGAATGAATAATTTCACCTTCGACCAAGACAAAGGATGTCGTATAATTTCGTAGTTACATATAAGAAACTGGGCTTAAAAATGGTCTTAAATCTTATCTTAAATACTTCACAATTCATTTCAACTCACCTTCAACTGAAGGTTTTATCTAAACACAACACAAAGGGAAATTTATACTGAGTTAAGCCAAATATTTCCCCTTAGTCCGCCCGAGGCTGGCGACTGGGAGGGAATGAAGGCACCTAGAGTCTAGAGAGGTAGGGCCCTGCTGTACGACTCGGGGTCAACGTCCTTTGTCATAACAATAACCATACCTTGATTAAATGAGCTCCTCAACTTACTTAGGAGTCTAATAAAACTTTCAAAGGATAATTGAATTACTTTTATATAATGTAAACGAATTTCAGGTACAAACATTAAAATGCCCCAGAACGAGAAGCCCACCACAGAAGCCACGAACGAACACCACACAGAAACACCCGAAAGAAAGGTCCACAGAACGAAAGGACCAGCTGACCGAGCCAGCCAATTCAGACAGGCCCAAGCCCGCAGGGCTAAGCAGCTCCAAGCCGCACCTACCTACCCCTTCTAAACTGACCATTTTTCCACACCTCACGTACACTACCCCCTCGTGTCCTACACTTCTAACTACAATGATGATGAACAGAAATATACATTCATATTAAAAACACCCATGCCCTGTCCCCAGGTTGAGCCAATGCCAACAAAGCAGACAGCCATATATCTATGTATGTTCTTACATCCGAGAAGTACCGTAGATGTTATATATTATCTTAGAAGTTAAAACACCCACGCCTGTCCCTAGACCTCGTATATCAATTTCCATGACGAGTATAGATATATGTAACCCGTGCTCAGTCGCCCCTTGCATTGTTCCTCTAGTAACTAAGTGTCTCTATAATATTAACTGCCACCAGTATTGATACGACATAGCAGCACTGTCCTTGTGTCGTATTGTGCCAAGTGCAGATCAACCAGGTTTCATCACCTTATTAGGACGACGACTATAATGTCGTCGTTCATCGATGTATTCAATCCTTAGGTTACGTATTAATATTAACATTCCCTAACCTATCTTGTCTTGCCAGACTAAGTTTCTGAAGACCCATCGCCCCCATAAATCTATGTATTTAATCCTTAGTTTAAGTATTAATGTTAGTGTCTCTATAATATTAACTGCCACCAGTATTGATACGACATAGCAGCACTGTCCTTGTGTCGTATTGTGCCAAGTGCAGATCAACCAGTTTTCATCACCTTATTAGGACGACGACTATAATGTCGTCGTTCATCTATGTATTCAATCCTTAGTTTATGTACACGTGTTAACATTCCCTAACATATCTTGTCTTGCCAGACTAAGTTTCTGAAGAATCATCGCCCATAAAATCTATGTATTCAATCCTTAGGTTAAGTATCTTTATCTGCCATTATGATGACCTTTTTCCAGTTACTTCTCCACAATTGTTATACGTCTTCCAATCACCTCCTTCGTATCCACAGTCCACACTACGCAAATTTGCTTCGTGTCCTACACCTCTTACCCCAACCAGAGATTGTATAGATAACCTTAGTACCAGTATCTGTCATAAGTACCTCAAAACAATGACGAAGTACCCCTACGAACTGCCGGTTTTCTTGGTATATATTTCATAGAAAACGCAGTTCCCAGGGACAACTAGACGTGCAAAAGCTCATGCCAACTAATAGTATCCATAACCCCTCGTACTGACGAAGAATAATACACCATGTTTTTCCCTACTTTACCCACAGTCAAGCACACACCTACAGTTCACCTCCTTCTTCCCCCCCCCAGCCCCACAGTCCACATAATTCTATCTTTTCCAGACTCATATACCACCCCATAGTTTCACTCCCGGTAGCATTTGGCTAACGTACTTTCACTGCCTTTTCAAACTCCAATATCAACTGCAGCCCAATGCCATCCCCACGCCCAGAGACCTTAGGGTCAAATTTCCCTATAGCCCCCCTGAACTCCTCCCCTCTCATTAAAATACCCCGCGCTTCTCGACTCTTGTCCGACCTAGCCTCTCTCTCATACCTCTTTAAGATCCTTGATTTTTCCGTTGCTAACGCTCTCCAACCTTTTATATATAATATTATACTCCTATCCAGCCTGCCTTCCCTTAGCAGGCCAGAACAACATTAGAACTTTACTAACCCCTTGCATGCCATCTATTCTCTTACAACCTATTCACAACTCTGCACCCAATGGTAGTCGGTGCGAGGCTAGCCGCCTCACCAGTAACTAACTTCTATTGCCATACTTCCAGATAAATGTGGCAGAGTTAGCAACCAGTCTCCACCACATCCAGCAAACCATACGATTAACAACCAACCGATTAAAACCAGCTAGCCAAGGCACCTTCGGTTTGGATATTAAGAAGACCCACATCTGTCTCATAAACAGAGGGTTATTACAAACACTGGTGATATGGCAAGCCCCTAGCCACAGCCGCCGGACGACCATCCCAGAGAGAGAGCGCCCGGCTACCCCTTTTTTACCCACCCGAGGAGGGAGACCCCCACCCCCGCGGAGGTATACCTGACCCCTGTTTTGACTTCCGGGTCATTGCCAGGTAGCCTAGGAATTCTTCCTATCCATGAACTAACCATGCATGTCTAACCCCCTTACTCACCTCTCTGTACCTACAATAACCCATTCACCTGTTTTGCATACTCGGATAGTCAAATTAGCACCTCAGCTAGGCAATAGAACGAAGACTGAGCAATAGAAGAGAGACGCCCCTATCACAGCTGTCCCAGTCCTCCCGCAAAGTAGATCCAGTCTCCCTCCCATAAATACTTCCAGTATAGCCAAAATAGTACCTTTTACTAAGGCTCAGTTATATCACAAATTGAAGGCTTCCTATAGCCATGTGCCACAACAGTAATCACCATCTTACCTAGTCCCCATATCTATTGAGAACTCAAATAAGTCCATAAGACTCGAGATCCCTATTGTCTACAGGGTCCAGAACCGAGCCTATAAACCTAGCTCCCGCCCCCAGTCAAATCAGTTGAAAGTTAGACACCAACCAGTGGTCACTACCCTGAAGTTAACCTCTAGCTCTGCCCTTGTGTTGTTCCTGAGTTGAGAGATTCCCGAGCCGGCAAACTCCATGGCAGAAGTTAAATAGAAGAGCTGTCCATGTACAAGTAAGTCCCAACGTGCACCTTATAACCTTCACACAAATTAGTGGGTATATAAGTGTGTAGCCAGCACCGATCGTCAAGAGATCCGACTTGAGAACTTCCTACATTTTGGACCACCTGGACGGCCGAGGAACCAGTCGTTAGCCCCCAACATCACCGGAAGCAAGATAATCAGGACCAGACCCACAAATACTATTCAAGATTCATGTTACTAGTACTAAGTGTTATAGTACCAGTTCGACATTCACTTATTAACTTTTCTATGAAGTGGCTATAACTTGCCCAGTGTAACTCATATTTAACCATTCCATTTGGGACGTACTAAGCGTATCAGTGTTCATTAATTAACAGGCGACATTGACTCTCGTAATTACCTTATTCAGATATTAAAACCCTAGTGATATCTAACGTTCGCCCACTGATTTGTGTTCTACGTATTTCTGTCATAAGAATATAAATCTTAGATCAGTACCCCCTTGAGGTTACTAGAATTGCCGTGTTCAGAAATATACGCGTATCAATTCTAACTGTGAGCTGCTACTTGGGCACGCGACCTGCCAGAAAGAAATCTAATTAGTGAAATTGAATACATAAATACGTTGCGGTCTTCCAGTATAATAAACCTTGCTAACTAAATCCGTGATCAGAAGAGTATACCTGAACGTTGGAAGTGGGAGACTAGGCTCCATCCAGATCCGCTAATGCTAGCAGTTCCCTTCTATTATTTGTTTTGTACGAGTCTTACTATCTTTCTATGCTCTTTATTCACCTATCTAATTAAAGTGATCGTGTGTCGTGTTACCGTGTGTTTATTTTGTGTTCTCTATTCCTCATACCTTGTATTGTGCATGCAGCCTTATATACCCAGTCAGATAGAGCCCACATTACCCAAGTTAATCCTGTAGAAAAACAGGGCAAAACATTGACGGCAGCGGTGGTTCTTGATTCGGATAAAAGGTTGCATTACATTGCAAGTTTGGAACAGCCAGAACACGATAACATCATGGCGCACCGTTCTCACATTCCCATCCCCCATTATGATAGAGAAACTTATGAGATCGAAAAATTCATGGACATAGTGAAACCCGTACTTGACCTAGTTTATACCACGGATGCAGAAAAAATAGCCGTAACATTAACGCACCTGGGAAAAGCCGTTTCCCTGGTTGCCTATCAAGTGCACCCTGCTCTCACCTGGGACGAATTTCGCCCAATAGTGATAGAAGCCATTAAGCCTTCGTTGGGCGTTTTCGTGGCCCACACCCGTATCCAAGACACTAAATTCGAAGGCGATTTAGATGCCACAGTGAATAAGATTGCCCAACACATAAAAGTTTCTTTCCCCACGTTGACCAGAATCCAACAAGAACAGCAAATTCTGGTCAACCTTGTGTCTATATTGCCCTCAGCAGTAAAAGACCATTTCCGTGTGCACGATTTCGTCGGATACCAAAAAGATCTCATCATGATCCGACGTATTTTGGCCGTGCGCACAGAAGCACCCACCCAAATCGCTGCAATCAAGAGGTTTCCCACGCATCCGCAGCAACCCGACCACCAAAACTCCAAGAATGCCTATCCAGCCTCATCCTTCCACAACAGACCCACCTACCCTTCCGGAAAGCCCCAACCCAGTAGACCCCGGTTCCAACCTACCCAGCCACGCAGAATCTTCAACCGGGTCAGGAACTACAACACCTACCAAAGTAAAAACCCTACCTTAGTAATTATCAACCCCTATGATTTCCCTGCCTGTAATGCTCAGTGTGCTTTCCATCAAATTCGTGACTCTGCCAAACCTCGCCCCTTTACTCCTCGCATTTCTGTAAATGAAGAGGAGTTGGGACAAGAGGAAGAGATGGAAGAAAGACACACTGGAGAAATAGCCCCTAACATGACCTCAGAGGATACCGAGGAAACCCTGGAGGAGGTAGATACCGATTCCCAGGATTTTTAAAGTACCCCCCGCCCAAGATGGCCTCGGCGGGGGACGCCATAACTGACCGCAATGCCCCCATTTATTACATGGCCAAAATCAAGGACATTCCTGTCCGCTTGTTAATCGACACGGGAGCTGCCAAGTCATGTTTGTTCAAAAATTACTATGATCTACACCACCGACTATTTGGCCCGTTGTTAACCACCAAAGCAGAACTAATCTCAGCTGCTGATACTTACTTAAATCTCCTAGGAGACACTTTGCCCCTATCAGTAACGACTCCTGCCCCCCATGCTCGTTGTTATCACACATTCACAGTATTTTCCTCCAACTGTAAACATTATGATGGTTTCCTTGGACTTGACCTCCTTCAAAAACTCCCGGCCCAGGTCGACTGCGGCCAAAGGCTGATATCATTCAAAAAATTCCAACCCAAAGCCTCTGACAAACCCATCACGCAGAAACCCATTCACAAAAAAAAAAAAAAAAACTTTCCCCTCAACAAACCCTGAGTCAGGGTTACCAAGTTGCAGCTAGCACTAAGGTGACTCCTAAATCCCCCCCTTGCCCTGAGTCCCCTCAAAATCTCACCCCATTCAGTAACCAAATGCCTCAACAAACGAAAGAAGACAAGTCCAAGCAACTCCCTCTCGGTAATCCCCTCCATTCTCTTCATTCTGTCCCGGATAAATCCTCCCATGTTTTCAGGACAGACTCTGATATATGTAACCATAATTCCATCCAATGTTTATGTACACATGTTTCCAGGAAAAATGCCGATCAATGTACCCAACAAAATTTCCCCCATGCCCCCAGAAATGTTCAGCTATCCCACAACCCACAACAATTCCCTTGTGACAATTTTCCGTCAGTAGCTCCCTTGCCCCCCCCCCCCCCCACACAATTCACACCCCTAAAAAAATTCACAACCCCAAACTTGACTCACTCTCTCATGACAAACAAACCCACCCGCCCCACATCACTTTTAACCAGACCTTGACTGCCACCAAGAAAGTTCCCCACGTTCGTCCTGTTAACAACACCACATCAATACACCAGTCCTCCACCAATAACCCATGTTCTACACCTAACTTTTTCCCCAACAACCCTCCGCAGTCCCCCCAACAAATTCCGTTTTCTAACTCGCTCACCTCTCACCACTCTGAACCGCCCGCACGCGCCGTTAATCCCCCCCTCACGCGTGCCGACCGAGGGACACAACCATGTTCCCACCATGCCCCCAGAAATGCCCAGCTAGTCCACACCCACCCCAATCCCCCTTGTGACAGTTTTCCGTCAGTAGCTCCCTTCCACCCCCACACAATTCACACCCCTAGAAAACTTCACAACCCCACACTTGACTCGCCCTCTCATGACAAACAAAACCACCAAATCCATATAAACTCCAAACAAACCGTCACTGCCACCGACAACGCTCCCTATATTCCTTCTAACCACCACATATCCTTACATCAGTCCTCCAACAATAACCCATCTTCTATATCTCACGCTTCCCCCACCAACCCTCCGCAGTCCCTCCAACAACTCCCGTTTTCTAACCCCTCACACCACGCCCCACTGATCCTCCCACACGCGCCGTTAATCCCCCCTCACGCGTGACCCCCACCAAAGCTACCTTGCCCCCCTTATAAGTAGCAAGCACCTGCTCGCCAGTCAATCCCCCACCATCATTAGCCCAGCTGTAGTTCAGGATAAATGCCAAATTCCCCCCCACCATCAAAAATGGGTGAACCTGCGGCCCATACCCCAAACGCACATGATATTTTCCCCCACTACCACGTCCCCCAACCCCCATCGTTGCCTCTTACAACCCGTCATCATTTCCGCTCGCATCAACCACATTCTCGTGGCAAATATCTCAGAGGAATCCCTGACACTACCAAAAGGTCTCATTATAGGAGACCTCGAAACTTTCGATGACCTCCCCATAGATTTTAACGACACCCCTACCAGCCTCCAATTGCCCCCTCTCCCTGAGACATTATCTGACCACCAAAAGAACAGCATGTACGACCTACTGCTGGAATTCAGTGACGTCTTTGCCCAACAACCCACCGAAATCGGACAGACTGATGTAGAACAACACATCATTAACACCACAGGCCCCCCCATACAACAACAATCCCGTAGAAAGAACCCCATACAATGTCAGGAAGAGGAATGCCAAGTCCAGGAAATGTTAGAGGCCGGGATTGCCACCCCGTCCATTAGCCCCTGGTCTTCCCCTGTTGTCTTAGTCAAAAAGAAAGATGGGACAACCCGTTTTTGCGTCGATTACAGGAGGTTAAATGACGTAACCATTAAAGACGCTACGCCCTTACCCCGAATAGACGATTCCCTTGACTCCCTACACGGATCCAAATGGTTCACTACCCTCGACTTGCAAGCAGGGTATTGGCAAGTGCCTATCAAGGCCGAGGACCAAAAGAAAACAGCATTTTCCACTAGTGGTGGCCATCACTATGAATTTAACGTCCTACCTTTTGGCCTCTGTAACGGACCCGCCACTTTCTCCCGTTTGATGGAAGCGGTATTACATGGCCTAACCTGGGAAACCTGCCTAGCCTATCTGGACGATATTATTGTGTACTCACCAACCTGGGAAGAACACCTCCTCAGGTTGAGACAAGTCCTTCAAAGAATCCGAGCCGCCGGGTTGAAATTAAAACCCTCAAAGTGCGAGATTGCCCGGAATAAGGTAGATTTCCTCGGACACGTGATATCTGAACATGGTATTGCGCCAGACCCAAAGAAACTTCAAGCCATACAAAACCAACCCCCACCCACCACTGTTAAAGGAGTACGTTCGTTTCTAGGTTTAGCCACATACTACAGACGTTTCGTCCCCAACTTTGCCACCATAGCCAGACCCCTCCACCAACTCACCCACAAAGACACCCCGTTCACCTGGACACCTGAAAGAGACCTCGCGTTTAACACTTTGAAGCAAAAGCTAATCCAAGCCCCGATTGTCGCTTTCCCTGACTACCAAAAACCTTTTCCGTCTTTATACCAACGTATCTCTGTACGCCATGGGTGCAGTTTTAGCTCAAGTCAGAGACGGAGAGGAACATGTGATAGCGTATGCCAGCTCCACCCTCACCCAAACACAACAGAATTACGCAGCCACCAAGAGAGAGTGCTTAGGAATCATTTGGGCACTCAGCCACTTCCGGTCATTTGTGTTGGGCACAAAACTCGACATAATTACCGACCATCAATCTTTACAATGGCTGCGTAGGAGCGAAACCAACTCAGCCATTTTGGTACGTTGGAGGGAGACACTAGAGGACTACAACTTTACCATACAATATCGTCCAGGCAAACTCCATACCAATGCAGACGCGCTGTCACGATTGCCAGTACCAAAAGACCCCCCCACCAACCTAGCCGCCTTACAAAACACTGAGTTGGTATCGACCCCCACCCCCCGACATAATGCCCCCTCCCTAATTCAATCTTGGGAAGCAAGAATCAGACCCCCCTGGATACCGTTAAATGTCTTCAGGGGACTGACTCGCTGGGGAGATCAACTTGCCACAGACACTGGTCACATAATCTTGGACCCCACCATTGCCCATGACTACATGATTGCCATCCACGAGGGAAACGGCATACACCTTGGACAAAAAAAGATGTTAAAAATCTTCACAGACCAATACTGGACCCCCAACCCCTCCAAAATTGCACAACGAGTGACAGAATCCTGCAAACCGTGTTTATTGGGAAAGGATAGATCATGCACCCCAGGCCCAGCTGGTACCTTGTCGGCTACCAAACCGTTCCAAGTCCTATCCCTCGACATCATGGGCCCGTTCGCTCCTTACGCTGGCAAGCGCTATATCGTCACATTTGTGGACGTCTATTCAAACATTTTAATAGCCTGCCCCGCTAAAGACCACACAGCCACCACAGTCGCCACACTGCTTGCCACAGAAGTATTCCCTATATTCGGTCTGCCCCTTGCTCTTCTATCCGACAATGCCCCCGAGTTTAGTGGACACGTTTGGCAACAGTTCACCCAACAATGTGGCATTAAGATTAAACACTCATCCCCATACTGGCCTCAAGGAAATGCTATATGCGATCGCAGCCATCGCACCATCAACAATCAGTTGCGAACAAAAATGATTGCTTTTAACACCACAAAACTACCACTAAAAATGATACAATGGGGCATGAACACCTGTCCCCGAGAAGACGGTATTTCCCCTCATGAACGTGTTTACGGCGTACCCCCCTGTTACTGCCGTTCCACCACCACGCTCACCTTCCCTCCACCACCTCCACAATTGACCCATTGCAACATCTGCAAAACACCCACCATACCGCCCAAACCTCTCAGGACACCAAAACTGATAACTCCAATGACAAAAACCCTTTCGCCATCCATGACACCGTAATGGTAGCCAACCTCCCTATCACCAACAAGTTAGGCCCTCGCTATGTCGGGCCCTACACCATCACACAAGTCCCAAACGCCTATCAAGTCACCATCGACTATCACGGCGTGACTCGCACGTTCCGAACTAGATTCGTCCGAGCGTTTAAACCACTCCAACCACAAGACAATACCCCACCCCACACGGCTGGACCAGAATTAAACACCCCTATTACACCATACACTCCAGCTATGAAAATCCCCACACAAACCCCTAAGGACCTAAGCCCTCCGACACCGAACAGACAGATCATTCCTCAACATACCCCCCGAACTAACCTCCACAAACCCCAAGCCCCCACTATCACACCCTCTTCCACCATGACACCTTCGTTCACTTCTGATAATCAAGTACCTCCCCCGCTTATCCAAATACGGAAAGCCTCCCCCCACAACCCCGACCACAACAGAAACTCTGCCGTCTAGCCCTGACATGCCTTCCCAGGCACCACACTAAGAAAACCACACACCCTACCCAAAACCAAGTACACACCCAAACACACCACACAATCTACCTCAGTAACCTCACGCTACAACCTACGCCCACGACAAAAACTTTTTAAAACCTCCAGGAAACACACCCTGCTAACCAAATTCCGTAGGGCTGCCAGACCACTAACCTCCTCCTCTTCTTCTTCATCGACTTCTCCTCCACAATGGGAAAGAAGACGAATAATCACCCCTAAACACCATAAACCCTCTAACTATAGTCCAGAAGTAACAACCCCCACCCCCGCAAGAAAACACATACCTTCCTCCTTCAACCTCATCCCCTCTAAACCCCCACCAAACACCATAAAACCTCCCACTTCCACCACCAGCAAATCACCAACCTCACCAAACGACACACCCCACACACGTCCCTACCCCCAACCCTCCAACTTAAATGTACACTCCCTACCCACCCGTCTAGCCCCCCCCCGCATCCGCCCCTTTCCCCTCCACGATCCCCACCACCCCACCCACACATCGACCAACCTCCTCATCTCACCGAACCCCCAACCCCCCCCCCCCCCCCTAAGGAATCCCCCCACAAAGTCACACCTGAGAGAACCCCCACATGTCCTTTACCTGTAAAACGTTCCTCCCCTCAATATAAAACATCATCCAGCGACTCAAGTCCCACGACAAACTTCTACCTTCCCACCAGAACCGCCCGAGGTAGAATAATCAACAGACCCATCAGATTTAAAGACGGTGAGATAAAAATAACACCCCGTTCCGACACTAAAGACCCAAGCCACACAACACACACACCCCTTCCTTCTCACACACCTCCGTCACACACCTTACCTAAACCTATCTTGCGCATTGCCTCACTAGATTTTGCCAGCCTACAACACCGCCCAAGAAAACCAAAAGAAATCCAGACTCATGTTCCCCCTTCATCGCCAGCTCTGTTGTCAGACGTTAATCCCCCGTCGGTTAGTAACCCATTCACCACACTAAACAGACCTCCTGTCAGTCCCACACACCTCACTCCGACCCCCGCGGGGGAAAGCTACAAACCATTCATACGAAAGGTTAAAGTAAAAACCCCCACTGGACACTTACGTCTACAACGCCCACATCAAGCCCGGGCAACCGCCCGTCACAACACAGAGGGCACATTCTTACAGGTATACATTGACCTACAAAAGAAACCTGACCGTCGCTCTCTTGCTTGGTGGAAACTTCTAAATACCCTCAAAACGACCCACCATAACTATGCTTCTTTTTACTTCACCCTTGAGGCTCGGGGACGAGCCTATAATGAAGGAGAGGGAAGTAAAATGCCCCAGAACGAGAAGCTCACCACAGAAGCCACGAACGAACACCACACAGAAACACCCGAAAGAAAGGTCCACAGAACGAAAGGACCAGCTGACCGAGCCAGCCAATTCAGACAGGCCCAAGCCCGCAGGGCTAAGCAGCTCCAGGCCGCACCTACCTACCCCTTCTAAACTGACCATTTTTCCATACCTCACGTACACTACCCCCTCGTGTCCTACACTTCCAACTACAATGATGATGAACAGGAATATTATAGGTTTGACTCCTGTAAGGAGATAAAGAAAACCTAATATTTAGTAGTGGCCCCGTAATCATTGACGAACATGCCTATTACATAAGGCATCCTCTTCAAACACTAATCCGCCGTAGTTTGAATCTACCGCGCAGAGCATTTAAAATCTGAGGAGCCTTCATCATGAGCGCACGCGACCTCACTCATGGCTTCAGTCATTATGAATTGGGTTCTCACTACGAAAAAAACTTCGTAAAAAATAAAAAACAAAAAGAAAATAAGAATAACTATCCAATAAGCTTTCCATCATATCGTGGATGTACTTGTGTGGATCTTTGACCAGACACTGATTCAGGCGTCATTCTTCCTTCACTGACATATCAAGTAAACCAAAATCCTTAATACATCAACGAATGGGAAGGGGATGGTCGGGAGGGCCCCAGTCGTCAATGATTACGGGGCCACTACTAAATATTATTTTTATTAATCTCACCAACACACCCCCAATGAAATTAATTAAAGTATATATGATCCACCGGGATTCGAACCCGGGTTATCACACATTTTTGCCACCTTAACCATTACACCACCAGGACGGTTAAAGGTTTATGCACACACCTACGACTTATTATCCATTCTCGAATACTGGATATTAATCTAATCATGTTCATACTCCCAACCGCACTATGGTAGCCTACTGTTTAAGTGAGATGAAAGAATATTCATGGGGCACAGATCATATAGACCGGCCTCTCGAAGAAATATCCCTAAACCTACTAATAATATTATTTTTATTAATCTCACCACCACACCCCCAATGAAATTAATTAAAGTATATATGATCCACCGGGATTCGAACCCGGGTTATCACACACATATTTTTGCCACCTTAACCATTACACCACCAGGACGGTTAAAGGTTTATGCACACGCCTACGACTTATTATCCATTCTCGAATACTGGATATTAATCTAATCATGTTCATACTCCCAACCGCACTATGGTAGCCTACTGTTTAAGTGAGAGGAAAGAATATTCATGGGGCACAGATCATATAGACCGGCCTCTCGAAGAAATATCCCTAAACCTACTAATAATATTATTTTTATTAATCTCACCACCACACCCCCAATGAAATTAATTAAAGTATATATGATCCACCGGGATTCGAACCCGGGTTATCACACACATATTTTTGCCACCTTAACCATTACACCACCAGGACGGTTAAAGGTTTATGCACACGCCTACGACTTATTATCCATTCTCGAATACTGGATATTAATCTAATCATGTTCATACTCCCAACCGCACTATGGTAGCCTACTGTTTAAGTGAGAGGAAAGAATATTCATGGGGCACAGATCATATAGACCGGCCTCTCGAAGAAATATCCCTAAACCTACTAATAATATTATTTTTATTAATCTCACCACCACACCCCCAATGAAATTAATTAAAGTATATATGATCCACCGGGATTCGAACCCGGGATATCACACATATATTTTTGCCACCTTAACCATTACACCACCAGGACGGTTAAAGGTTTATGCACACGCCTACGACTTATTATCCATTCTCGAATACTGGATATTAATCTAATCATGTTCATACTGTGAGGAGAAGAGGGAGGGGAGTGAAAGGTACAGCATGGTGGACAGAAGAGGTAAGAATAGCTGTGGAAGAAAAGAAGAAAGCATATAGAGAGTGGTTGGGTAGTAGAGGGAATGAAGATTCCGAGAGACAGAAACGAGCGAGGTACGTGGAGAGTAAGAGGGTGGTGAAGAGAGTAGTGAAGGAAAGTAAGAGAAGAGTAGATGAGGAATTTGGAAGGAATCTGAGTGTAAAATGGAGGGAGAGTAAGAAACTGTTCTGGAAAGAAGTCAAGAAAGTTAGGGAAGGTAGCAAGGGAAACAGTAAGGGTGTGAAAGATAAGAATGGGAGAATGCTAGCCGAGAAGCAAGAGAGAGTTGAAAGATGGAGGGAGTACTTCAGTGAGTTGCTAAATGAAAGGAATGAAGAGCCAGCAAACATAGCTGGATATGGTATGGGAGGGAGAAGAAGAGAAGTAGTGGAGGAGGAGGTGGGGATCAGGAGGTCAGAAGTGTGGGAAGCCATGAAAAGAGTGAAGTTGGGGAAAGCACCAGGAACAGATGGAGTGTGTGGGGAAATGTTGAGGTATGGTGGTGAGATAGTGATAGAATGGGTATGGAAAATGTGCAAACTAGCATGGGAGAAGGGGAGTGCACCCGATGACTGGAAGACTGGCATAATAGTCCCCCTATATAAGGGCAAAGGGGAAAGAGGAGTGTGTGGTAACCACCGAGGAATATGTCTTCTAAGCGTAGTAGGGAAGGTATACAGTAGGGTAGTGATTGAGAGAGTGAGAGTGAGAACGGAGAAATGGATAGGCGACGAGCAGGGAGGTTTTAGGAAGGGAAGAGGATGTGTAGATCAGATTTTTACCCTGAATTGTGTTGTGGAGAAGTATCTGGAGAAGAAACAAAAGGTGTATGTTGCCTTTATGGACTTGGAGAAGGCCTATGACAGAGTGGATAGAGAAGGTTTGTGGAAAGTACTTAGAGTATACGGAGTAGAGGGCAAGTTGCTGAAAGCAGTGAAGAGCATGTATGAGGGTGCAAAGGCGGCAGTACGTGTGGAGAGTGAGCAGAGCGAGTTCTTTGACCTGAATGTTGGTTTGAAACAGGGGTGTGTGATGTCCCCGTGGTTGTTTACTGTATATATGGATGGAGTTATGAAAGAAATACTATCAAGAGCAGTGGATGTTGGTGTATCGCTGAAAAGGGAGGGAATTGAGTGGAAGCTACCTATACTGCTGTTTGCGGATGATACAGTTCTGATGAGTGATAATGAATGGGAGTTGCAGGGTCTGGTAAATGAGTTTGGAACAGTGTGCGAAAAACGGAATTTGAAGGTAAATACGGGGAAGAGCAAGGTTATGGTCTTCGAAAGGGGTGAAGTCACAGAGTGTGAGGTGAAGCTGAACGGTCAGGCTATGGAGATCGTCAACTCTTTTAAGTATCTGGGCAGTGTGTTGAGTAAAGATGGGACTATGGATGAAGAGGTGCGGGAGAGGGTACAACAGGGGAAGAGGGTTGTAGGAACGCTAAAAGCAGTAACAAGAAATAGGGTGGTCAGTATGGAAGTGAAGAAGTCCTTGCATGACAGTGTGGTAATCCCGACACTGACTTACGGAAGCGAAGCATGGACGTTGGTTGAGAGACTCAGACCAAGAGTGAGAGCAGTGGAAATGAATTACTTAAGGAGTGCGTGCGGAGTTACATGGAGGGATAGACAGACTAATGAGGAAGTAAGAAGGAGGTGTGGTGTGGAGGTAGATGTGCTGGAAAGTGTGAAAAGGAACAACTTGAGATGGTTCGGCCATATGGAACGTATGGAAAGCGAGAGAATGACTAAGAGGGTGTACGAGAGCGAGGTGGAGGGACAGAGGGGGAGAGGTAGACCGAATATGAGGTGGAAGGATGGAGTGAGGAACTACATGAACGAAGGCGGTGCTGGTTGGGAGGAGGGGCGTCGACTGACTGGGGACAGAGGTGCATGGGGGCGGTTCGTTCGTGGCCACCCCTTCGGGGATCACGGCGTCGGGCAATAGATAGATAGATAGATTAGCAGAGAAAAAGGAAATCACGGACAAATCCATTTTTATTTCTTACCAGTATATCAATCAATCAATCAATCATCTTTATTTCGCAAAATACATCCTAACAGCATATACTGTACATTACATAAAAATACACTATAATAAAAAAATATAATTAAAAAAATTAACTGGGAAATTTCAAAGTAAAAGAAAAAAAAAACTAAAACAAAATATGTGTTTACGTGACCTATTTGGGTTATGGATGATATATAGAGAGAATGATATTGTAGACTAGCCATGAATACCTATATGCATACACAAAATATAATATATATAATTATATATATATATATATACAGTACATGAATTGGCATGCACAAAAATATATTTATAAATAAAACAAAACAGCCGAAAAAATGTTATTCCTATCTTGACTATAGTCTATTCACTGTAAGTAGGCAAGCAATCATTAACTTTATCCTCTGTAACTCAAAAAGGGCTTGAGCAAATTGGCTGTAAATGTCCACATCTATTCCATGACTGACTCTTCCCAAATGGTAGAAATATTAGATCGATTACTCTAGTCGTTTTTGAGTTACAGAGGTTAGAGGTCATGATTGTTTCGCCTACTTACAGCGAATAGACTATAGGACATACAATGCAGCACTTGTGTCATGCAGAATATTATATCGGTAATTTTAGTTGCCATGAATCTGTTGACGTAATCGATAAATTTGCTCCAAAATTGGCCTATGTTTTTTCCCTGGACATCCTTAGCTCGAAGACTAATGTAGAGGTTTTAGGCAGTGCTCAATTCCTATAATTATATACAGGGTTAGGGGAAGTCACCGGCTTCTTTTTTATCTTTCTCTCCTTTTCTCTTTCCCTGGCTTGTATCCATTCGGCCCCATTAAGCCAACTGTCTTAAGACGTTTATCCCCATTCAGGTGTAATTATCTTCCTGGCGAGCGATAGCAAGCCAGCATTGTATTGAGAAATCCGGCTTCGCCGGACACATTTTTCTATAGAAAACTGTACAAATTTATCTAGAAGGGGAATCTAATGGATGTTTTTTTTTAATTTCATGGAGGTCTAGGGAGGAAACTAGACACATAATGAATACATGCAAAAATCGCCCAAAAAGTGAACCATCCCCCTTACCGGTGACGGTCGAGGGGTTTACACCAGTTGATTTAACCTTGATGAACGGTGACGGTCGCGTGCTTTCCAACAGTTGATGGGTTGTGAAGAACGGTGACGGTCTTGGTCGCTCCACCAGTTGATTTACCTTGATGAACGGTCACGGTCCCTGTCGGTAAAAAAGTTGATGTGTTGTGAATAAGGGTGACGGTCTTGGTCGCTCCACTGTTTGATTTAATATGAGTAACGGTTTTTGTACCAGGGCTTCCAGTGTGTGTAATAAGAGTAACGGTTTTGGTAGCACCTCCACCTGGTGAGTGTATGACGGTCTTGGTGACGTCGTGGTTGTGCACTTGGGTCACTTTGTTGGGCACATACTGGGGTTGGGGCTGGGGCTGGTACTGGGGCCTGTGTACTGCCTGGTTCTGAACTACAGTTTTGATCTGGACCTGAGTCTGAGTTACAGTAACAAACTGAGGCACGAGCTTGGTCTGGTAGACAGGAACTGGCACCAGTCAACGAGCGAGATAAGTCAAATGCAATTCAACTTTTGCATAAAATTAGCATTTTCGGAAATTGACAATATGGCGTACACATAATATTTTATAAGACAACATATAATATGCAACTTGGTAGGTATTACTAACATACAGTATATATATATATATATATATATATATATATACCGGTATATACTGTATATATATTTTATTTTTGTATTTATTTTTATTTTTTTTTGCTGTTTCGAGTTAGTCACCCCCAGCTATGGGGTATGTGGCATATACATGCCTCTCTTGATTTACGATAGCGTTACGTTCCTAAAAAAAAAAATCTTAAATTAGTTGTGATACCTTAAGACGTTCGCCACATTAGTTTGGCGATTGTATGACCTTTCGGCCCATTTCTGTCAAGTTTAAGACCTTTTGTGACATTTATGCGTAAAAAAACTCCACAAAAACAAGTATAGTAGCCTGTCTGCCCACATGGTACAGATGATATGGGCTGGGTGAGGCTGGTCTGATGAGGTTAAGGGAAGATGGTTGATTTTTCTGGCTCCCTTTCTCCCTCATGTTGAACCCCGTTACTTTGCAGATTTCAAGACGCTCAGCTCATTAGTTTAGCGATTTTAAGACACTTTGCCCGATTTCTTTGTCAATATTAAGACCTTTAGTGCCATTTAGGTGTCGATTTTTTCCATGGCGAGCGATGGCGAGCCTGTAATTTAGGAGGTTCCATTCTTTGGTGGGGAAATTTTTTACCGAAAAATGTACAAATTTGTCAAGAAGGGGAATCTTGAGAATGTTTTTTTAAGCTTGATGGAGGTCTAGGGAAACAACTAAAACAAAAAAGATGGTATAAATATATATGTAAATCGACCAATAAATAGACTCCCCCCCCCCCCCTTTAATCGGGTGGTGTGGGATGGATTGGTTTAGGATGTAGGTACAGTCGGATACCATAGTCTCTGGCCCACACATAAGAATTCGTAGACCCACTATATTTTTCTTTATGCAATTATAACTATCTGAATTGATATTTGGATAGAAATTGCTCTTCGATAAACTATCTATAGAGTTTTGTAGTTGATTTATAGAACATTATAGTCATAAATTCGTTTCCAGAGATATACCTCCATAATTAGAAATAGGTAAGTTCGCAATTTTGTATGAGTGGGCTAGAGACTATGGTATCCGAGTGTACCTTGGAAAGTGCAATGGGTGTGTTGCGATGAGTGAAGTGCGCTGGGTTAGTTAGTTAAAGTAGGACTTCAGAGGCTATCAACACTATTGAATTATTAAGCCAGAACACTGTAAGTCAAGAATAACGTCAGGACTAGAGCCTCTCTGCGAGAACTCCAGTCCCTTGCGCTGTGTGTTGTGTGATGGATGAAGTACTCTACATACATATATAATTTTAAAGACTAAGTATTCCACACAAGGCAGCATATGGTTTCTGTCTCACGTCCTAATTGCGGCATTCCAGGCAGCCCTATGCATGTCTGGTTTTTAGTTGTGGCATCAGAGCATATGACCTGATCCCCAGTATTTCTAGGTCTACCCCTTAGTGCAACTCCATTCACGTTCATGGACTTGCATCGTGTCACCCAAATTTTATCACCTATCCTCTCCACGTGCCCAAATCATTCAAGTCTGCTTGTACGCATCGCTGATATTCTTGACACCCAACCGCCTCCTCAGCTTATCACTTAATGTCCTATCTTGCAGTTTGATCCCACACATCCATCTCGCCATTCTCATCTTCTTTCGTTCCATTCTGTTTATAATACAGACAGAACATATTATGATCCAATTTATATGATCAATTTTGAACTTCTTCCTTGACAAAGGTCTAGAGATGCTACACTGAATTGAATTGATACCCACCTCCTTCCAACACACTGTTCATGGGTGTACTCATAGTCTTTCCATATTTAATCATCCTACTCTACAGTGCATAATCTTGGTTTTATTATTATTCACTCTTAACCCTTCATGTGCCATACCCTCCCTCCTGCTATTGAATTTGGCCTCAGCTTCTTGTGTGTTACCTGCAAAATGTACAACCACAAATCACCAATGTATAACAATTCCCAAGGGAGCCCAGTTGTCCGAGGGGTAAGGGATATACTGTAGGTCAGAAGGTTGGGAGTGTGGAAATGGGGTGGGGAATGTTGAATATGTTTGGGTGAAGGGGCGATATGAAGGAATGGGATGAGAGGGGGGGGGAGGGGATTGATGGAGATAGAGAGAGTGTGTGTGTGTGTGTGCGCGGCCATGGGGTGGAGTTAGCCAAGTAGGAGAGAGAGAGCGGGGGAGGGGGGGGGATACAAGGGGGAGTGGGATGAGGGGCGTGGGGGAGGCCAAACTGTGTAGAGGGAGGGGGAATATATGAGGGGGGTTGTTTGGTGAGGGGATAGGGCAGGAGGGGGGGGGGGGTGCATGACTATATAATACAGCCCCCCTCAGCTGCCCTCATCATTCACTCTGTTAACCCCACCGTCTGTATAGGTACGCCAGCTTCCAGTAGTCCAGATTCTCTCTCTCTCTCTCTCTCTCTCTCTCTCTCTCTCTCTCTCTCTCTTATTGTGTCAACTGGATTTTCATCCAAGTTTTTCGGACAAATATTATCGGAATTCTAACCCCTGACTTAATAACATCAGTCCTTGGATAAGTGAAATTCCGTTTTTAGTTGTCCTGAACGACAAAGGTCCTGTGATATATAATGACAATATTTCGAATAATACTTAATAAATTATTATCTAATCTCATGGAAAAACAAAACAAAATAGTGATAATTGAAAAACAAGCTATTTCGCCAGCCTTGAATTATGGTCGTTTTAGATTGAACGGATTAGTTTCATTGAACTTCTTTTACCTTTTCACATTCTTTTATGTAAACAGTACCAAACATTTATAGACATATTCTGTTTCAAAGACGTGGGTTTTCCCTTATACTCTGGATCACTACGACTCCCAAGATTATGAGAATTCTGAATAGTGCGATGTTTCCTGTGCTGACATCGTGTGTACGTGTGTGGTTGTGGGCGTGGCTGTGTATGTGTGTTTGGGAGTGCATAGACAGAGAGAGAGAGAGAGCGAGAGACCATAGAGACAAAGATACATCAGTAAGAGTAGAACAGCAAAAAGTCAAGGAGAGGGGAGATTAATAAATGTATTATCAAAGACTAAATAATTTTTATGTAATAATAGAGAATAGGAATGAATGGAGAATGCTTGTGAATTGATGAGTGATAACGCGGGCGTAGGGAGAGGGGTTCGGCCACCAGTTGGACAAGGTAATAGTCCGTCAGGTGCCTGGCCCAGGGAGCCGGTGTATGTTGTGAAGGTCCATGCCTGGAAGTAAGGTGGGCGAGCATTGTGGTGGCGAGATTCGCTGCGTGTCTGCCTGCTGAGACCTCTTCGGGAAGTCTGGGACCTGGGAATCTTTTGCTGGGGAACCCAAATGGGCCTTGATCTCTCGGTCTGCTCCTGGGCGACCTAGATGTGTGCGAGTTTGATTTTGTTTTGTTTTTTATCAATATATACGGTATATAATATATATATATATATATATACATATATATATATATATATATATATATATATTGTTACGTATCTTGATCGATCCTCAAGTGGTTAACTTGATGAATCTAGATAGCACAGAGATATATATTAAGGTATCAGTCAGCTGAAGGCAAAACAAAAGTAAAATCTAATAAAATTATTTCCTGTTGTTGCTTCCTTTCCTTTTGGATCTTAGGACTTAGTATCCTTTATTGACTGATACTCTTTAATTATGAAACATACTGAAACTAATTAAAGTCATGTAGTATTTATAAAGAATATTATTTAACCGAAGCTTAGTAGGCTATGGTTATGAACCGAATAAGTTATATCTAAAGAAGGACTATTAATTCTATAAAAAGTCTTGAAAGATAAATATTAAAGTAAGAATATTTCAGTCTCTTACCCTGTTTGAAATGAAGATAGTTTTCTTATATGTCCTTTTATTTATATTTAATTTAATTATTCTTGGTTCTTGTCTGACGTTAATAGTATTATATTATTATTATAATCAGGATTAATATCAAAGTCACATAAAAAGTTAGATATATATTTTAATAATTAGTTAAATGTATTTCTTAACCACGTAACATTGAGGTTTGATTATGAGTAAATAAAGTTACAGGATCGTTTCATAGATTCGATTCAGGTCTCACTCAAATATGAAAAGCAAAATATAATATTTTTAAGCAAAAGAATTTTCTTCAGCTTAGGAAATCACTAGAAGTAATATTAACACAGCCATGTTAGTCTAAGGCGATATTACTAATATGAGACAATAGCATCACCGTACTATAAGCACCATTAAGCAATGTAAGCTTAATTAAAAGAAAATGAAAGAACTCGTAAGTATTAATATAAAACAATAGTATTACTTTCATCATAACCCAATTACTTAAAGAGTTGCTTTAGTCCACAAGTTAGTCAACTAAAATAGTTAAGTACATAATAATAGCGTTAACGTTAATTCGCAATCAAATAGTTAAGTACACAATAATAGTAGCGTTAACGTTAATTCGCAATCAAATAGTTAAATACATAATAGTAGCGTTCACGTTAATTCCCAATCACATATCTCACTAACCAACATAACGTAAGTGTTTACACCGAACACACTTAACACACATTTATATAATCTGACTGACAGTCACAATCCCATTATAATACTTCACCCCGTCTTCCTCCAGCTGCAAGTTCACCTTCCCCAACTCCAAATGAGACTGATTTGAATGCCCACAACTCGGGTCTTATATACCAAACAATGATGGTGTAGGAACGAATCAGGAGGCGAGTGATGGTGCGCGCCCCTATCATAGCTCCTCGAGTTGCATAGCAGGTGCCGGGTCCAATCACAGCTCCCGGCGTCGATCATACGTCATAGCATCGTGGCATCGAGGTAGTTTGTAGGGTCCCCTATGACGCACGCAGGTGTGAAGGCTTGTTTGCAGGTATGCGGGCGAGGTAGTTTCCCCACTCGCTTCACCGTTTGGGTAGTTCGGCTCCTTCAACTCTAATTCTAACTCTTAAATTAACATACAGGGCTCCGTATGTCAGACCTCCCCCCTAGAAAAGAGTTTAAGGAGTACAGTACATAATATTAAACATAATACATAAATAGAATCACCACCAGATTGGCAACAGCAAGATTATAATGAGGATATAATAAGGATATCACCCAAAGTAGGCAACGTCTCCAGGTACCACATCAGAACATAGCCGGAACGTAGCTGGAGCGTTAATCGAACTGCAAGGCATCTCACAGCTGAAGGCTTAAAAGCGCACTACAAAAGCATGATATTTACCTCGCTACAAGGGAGAGCTAATTGCCAAAATCCTCTCATTAAATTAAAGTTACTGCTGTATGAGGCCAACCTGGTAAATGAAATCTTTAACAGATACGTGAAAGGCAATCGGCTAGCACGTTCTGGACCCCCTTAATATGTTTGACATCCAGGGAGTATTCCTGCAGCAACAAACTCCACCTGGTCAGTCGTTGGTTTTTATTTCGGAACCTATGCAAAAATTTTAAGGGGTGATGGTCAGTATACACAGTGATGGCACCAGAGGCAGATTGCACATAGACAGCAAAGTATTGAAGGGATACAATTAATGCTAACAGCTCCTTCTCAATGACTGAATAGTTACGTTGGGCAGAATTTATTTTTTTACTGAAATAGCACACAGGATGCAATACCTCACAGTCGTCTTCCTGGAGCAACACTGCACCAACCCCGGTATTGCTCGCATCCACTGCCAGGGAAAAAAGATCTGTTAAAATCAGGAGCTCTGAGTACAGGATAATTAGATAATATATATTTGGTAGCAATAAAGGCCTCTTCACATTCAGAGGACCACACAAACTTCACATCCTTACGGAGAAGATCTGTCAGGGGAGCTGTCAACTTGGAAAAATTTATAATGAAACGCCTATAATAGCCAATCATGCCTAGGTACCTTTGGATATGTTTCTTAGTGCTAGGAGTTGGGAATTCTAGAATAGACTCTACCTTTGCTTGAGGAGGTGCAACCTGCCCCTGACCTACCGTATATCCTAGATACTGGACCGTACTCTTTACAAAGGTGCATTTCTTAAGATTAACCACCAGATTGGCATCAGCAAGATTTAAGAACAGCAATCTAAGTTGGTAAAGATGCTCCTCCCATGACTGTGAAAAGATAAGAATATCATCGATGTAGACAACGCACCCAGGTACCCCTTCAGTCACCAAATTCATGAGGCGCTGGAATGTAGCTGGGGCGTTTTTCAAGCCGTAGGGCATTACGTTACAGCAGAAGGCTTGATTGTTAACTACAAAGCATGATATTTCCCTCGCTCTAGGGGTGAGAGCTACTTGCCAATATCCCTTCATCAAGTCAATCTTGCTGATATAGGTGGCTGTACCAATCTGGTCAATGCAGTCGTCGATCCGTGGCAGTGGGTAGGTATCGTTCTTTGTGACAGCATTGACTTGCCTATAGTCCATACATAACCTATGGCTCCCGTCTGGCTTTGGCACAAGTATGACCGGACTACTCCACTGGCTTAAGGCCCTAGTGATCAGTTCATTAGACAACATAAAGTCAAGCTCGACCTGCAGTATACTCCTGCGTTGTGGCGAGACACGGTAGGGGGATAGTTTAATGGGAGTTGCATCCCCTACGTCGATGTCGTGCACGGCCAAAGAAGTGAGCCCTGGAGTATCACGGAACACACTGGGAGACTGAGATAAAACAGAGATTAGTTGGTTCGCTTGATCAGAGGGAAGATGACATAGTTTAGATGGTAATTCCCTCCAAGCCACTGAATTATACTGAAAGTTGGATAGGCTACATGACAAGTCAAAGTCTGCATGGATACCTTCAGGCTCTGGAACAGTCTGTTGCGAGTCAGTAAGAGAACTGAAAACTTCGTCCGCACCAGGCTGTTCACAGGTCCTGACATTCACTGCCACAGTGGGAGAATCTGGAAGAGAGGAATCAGGGGACCTATGGTAGGGTTTCAACATATTTATATGGAATACTTGCGTGGGCTTTCTCCTGTCTGGGGTAGTTACTAGATAATCGGTAATGCTCACCCTCCGAAGGATCTTATATGGGCCTCTGAACTTGGCAGATAATGGTTGGCCAAAAAGGGGGAGCAGGACCAAAACCTCATCACCGGGCTGAAACTCCCTCTCACGGGCTTTTCTGTCATACCATTTCTTCATGGAGCTTTTAGCCACGGTCAGGTTTTGAGCGGCAAACTCACATGAGGATCTCAGCCGGGTTTTGAAATCTGAAACATACTTTAGGAGGTTTTGGTTCCCCTCCTGGCCAACTAGGCTATCCTGCAATAGTTGCAAAGGACCTCTTACCTGGTGACCGAAAACTAGCTCATTAGGGGAAAAACCCAGGGATTCAGTTGGAACCTCACGAGTAGCAAATAAAAGAAAAGGTACCCCCTTATCCCACTCAACTCCGGTCTCTGTACAATATTTACGTAACATTCCTTTTAATGTCTGATGATATCGTTCGAGAACCCCTTGACTCTCTGGGTGGTAGGTGCTAGACTTAACATGCTCGATACCCAACTCCTTCAGGGACTGCTGAAAAATGTTAGAGGTAAAATTAGTTCCTTGATCACTTTGCACCTCATGGGGGAAACCCATTCTGGTGAAGAATTTGAGCAGTTCCTTGATGACAGTTGGAGCAGAGGTAGTCCTTAAGGGTATAGCCTCTGGGTAGCGAGTTGCCATGTCCATGATAGTTAATAAATAAATGTTACCTTGGGAAGTCTTAGGCAATGGGCCTACAATATCCACTACCACCCGAGTAAAAGGATTCTCGAAAACGGGCAAGGGCACCAGAGGATGTACAGGCACCTTCTGATTGGGTTTTCCTGTCATCTGGCAAGTGTGACACACTCTACAACACTCCACTACATCTGCACGCATTCCTGGCCAGTAAAAGTGGGCTCTGATTCTGTCTAGAGTTTTTCTCACACCTAGGTGTCCTGCCAATGGTATACAATGTGCCATTTCCATGATATCTCTACGACAAGGTTTGGGGACTACTACTTGATGGACGTCCCAAGCCCCGTCATCGATTGGTCTGTGTGGCGGTCTCCATCTTCGCCATAATACTCCTCCTTTGAGGTAGAAACATTCACCACCCTCCTTTTCACATTCCTCTTCACTCACGGACCTGGCAGCTAACTCCTTGCATTCACTATCATCTCTCTGTAGCTCTACCAGGCCACTAGGACAATTTGGAGGGGTTTCATGGTCATCGTTAGGGTCAAGATGAGCCATAAAGGTGTCTGATAAATCCACCTCAGTCACATCATCAGGCACAGTTGGAGCGTCATGCACACTCTCATCATCCCTTTCATCAACTCTTACATTCGGTACATTTCTGTCTGAGGGAACTGCTACTTGAGACATTGAACGTGTGACAGCACACACAGGGAAAACTGTTGGCATCTCCTTTTCGAGCTCACCGGTTAGTGGCTCGTTAACAGGGGAAAGTGACAAAATGGGGTCTGGTCGGACCTTCTCACCTGCTACATCATTCCCCAAAAGGAGCGTTACCCCAGGCACAGGGATATCTTGGGACCTACACAAAGCTATGGTGGCCTCACCCTGTAGTAACTCACATTCAATTTCGCCTTTTACCAAGTATGCATAAAACTGGCCTCCAGCACCTCTCATTACAACTGGTTCGCCAGGTGGGCACTCAGTGTAAGGATTCACCATGAGGGTGCTAGTAGAACCTGTGTCTCTCAGAATTTTTACCTCATGCATACAACCATTTAATCTCACGTTGCCAGATGAAATAAAGGGACGGTAACTGTCCTGCACTGATGGTGAAATTATTATTGGCTTAACCCTAGTGGGTTGCACCACACATGCTACTACACCCCTGTCTAGATGTTTTACGTTAGCTGCTAGGTACTCCTGTCGAGAGTCCTGCATTAAAGGAACTTTTGGTGCTAGGTACTCCTTCTGTCGGGAGTCCTGCATTACAGGCACATATGGAGTTTGAGATACGGCGGCAACTGTCTGCCCCGATCTCTCCGTTCTCTCCTTGGCCCAGCACTGATAAGCTAGGTGGCCTCTCTTGCCACAAAAAGTACATACTTTAGGGGATACGGGAAAGTTCCCTCTTTGAGCATTACTATTAGTTTGGGGCCCACCTCTGTTACCATTGCCCAGAGTCGCATTTTTAGTTGGGGGAACAATTCGGTTTTGGCTAGCTGGGGAAGACGTTATAGGCTTGTGACTGGGTCTGTCAGATTTGTGATTGGGATACTTAAAATTAGAGCTAGAATTATCGTAGGGCTTCTTTCCACGAAATTTGTTGTTGAGCACGTATGTGTCAGCCATGTCAGCAGCGTCGGCAAGACAATCTACCTTTTTCCCCTTTAAATGATAGGATACAGAAGAATCAATTTTCCATAGGAAATTTTCTAACAGGACCAACTCCTTCAGATCGTTGTAGCTTGTGACTTTCTTACTCTTG